>VDFB02281492.1:730187014-730433322 GCA_007258455.2 Sequoia sempervirens | reverse complement strand
TATATATATTAACCAAAAATATAGAAATAATATTTAAACATATTATACAAATAATATAATATATTATATATTATATAGTTTTGTAAGAGATTATATATTAAATTATAAATAATATTGTATATTCTAAACTAGATATATTAACATAAACTATAAACTATAAACTATTTAAAAATTATATATAAACCAAATCGTATATTCTAAACTAAATATATTAAAATAAACTATAAACTACAAATGAGATATATTGCATATGTTATAAAGTCTTGACATTTTTTAAAATGCTATGTGAACAGATCGGATATCCGATTTAAATCCGATATCCGATATGTCTGACACAAAATTCATTGCCTAGGGAATAGGCTCGGGTTTGCTTTGGTATTTGGTTAGGAGATACCAATCCTAAAAAGTCAACACAAAAAGCGTGTTTAACAGCTTACTTTGTTTTTCGGACTTCGCCCATGTGGTGACGACTTTATTTTTAGTCAAAATTGATAAAATGAAAAGGGTTTATAGAGGAGATTCTCAGCTTTTTTTCCAATATAAATTATGTTTTATTTTGAATTTAATAGATTATTATTATTTATTTTCTATTAGAATTATGACTAAAGTCTGATTGATAGGTGATTGTAAAACATTTATAACTTTCTCAAAGCGGTATCATATTTTTTGAATCCAAAACATGTGTCACATTCTATGCTTTGCATACTATAGGATTAAAAAAATTGAATTTCATGAAATTTTGACCAAGTTAAGGTGGTCGGACATATGAGTTTTATATTTTTAAAAGTTGTAATAAAAATTCATAATTAATTATTTACATGGAAAAAAATTACAAAAAAATATGCGTCACATCTGGACATGAGTCCTCTACTTACATCTAAAATCTCATAAAAAAATATTATCATTTTATTATGGTTAGGGTGGTCAAACAGACAACTACCTCTTAATTTTTTCCTGAAATTTAAGTAATACTGCATTGAAATTTTAAATTTTCACCAAATAGATTTTGTTTTAAAAAAAATAAACCTAGTAGTTTAGCAACTACATTCAATTTCCCACAGAATCTATTCTTACATGTTTTTGAAATAATATAGATAACTTATTCAAATTTTTACTTCAAGTTGCCTAACTCTAATTGTTTTGAATTTTCATTGCCACTTAAGGGCTTGTTTGGCATACCATGATCCTGCACATACCCGTAAAGTTGAGTTGATTAGAGATCCATGCAGATACAAGTAGAGCTAACTAGAGGAAAAGTTAATCATGCGAGTCATGGAGATTTTTAGCACTTTATTTCAGTTTCATATTAGATTATTGACTGAAGATTACTCATTTATCATGCAAAAATAAAATTTTAGTTATCATGGGTGAATTGATTAAAGCAAGGTGGATTTTGCATGTTTTGGCCCATATCTTTAGATTTCTAGTTCAGTTTGAGTTACTTTTCAGTTGCATACATTATGACTGCAAGTTCGAGAATAAGTTCACTCATTTTTGCATGAGCTTGAGCCTTCTTTTCAGGGATATTTATTTTTCCTCAGATTTCGCCTTGGAGTTATCATTTCTATACTGAAATTGACTTTTAGCTTCGTGTTCATGCACTTTGGAGTGCGTTCTCATTGTATATATTGGAAAAAGTTAATCTTTTTCGTCTAGTTCTTATTTGTCATCTTCTTTGGCATACCTTTTTGCAGAGAGAAAGATTTGTAACTCAGCTTTTTAGATTTAATACATTTTACAGCTTTATAGTTTATCATTTTTGCAGAGCTTTCCTTTTACCTTTCAGTACACTAAAGTTTTTTCCTTCAAAATCTCAGGTGTCATGCTGTGTGAATGATTTGATAAGGAATCTATCATGTTTTAATCTCAAAAACCTTTATTTTCCCATCTCATTTCATATGTGCTTGTATATAATCGAGTTTGATTCCACAGGTTGTATGTTGTGCAATTGGCTTACTTTACTATTTTATTTGTGAAGACGTTCTTTCCCTTCAAAGATGGTAATATAGTCAAGCCTTCATATAAATTATTTATGTGGTTAAACTGTTCAGGTTTAGTTGTACGAATAGGATTATTGAAGTGTAATTGTGAAACAAGTTGGATGCAACACCATCATTTAGATGCATCACCGAGGTTTTAGTTTTAGTTCATACATTCATTTTAGTCTTTCTTACCCTTTTCTCAAAGAAAATAATTCAAGTACCTAAGTGATCATCATATAGGAACCAACCTAGAATCTGGAGATCTATATTCGCCATAGGAATACCCACAGCCTAAAGATAGTTCCCATGTTTCAACAGATTGTTGAATTTAGTCATTCAAGCGTTTGGGTGCAATCTGTTTGACAACAGTTTTTGGAATGCCCAGTGGGACTCTGAAGATCACTTCAGAGAAAAAATTCAAAAGTTTCAAGCTGCTGTCCTGGTATATACAAGAACGTATTTTACCTTTCAGAGGTACATATTTATACCTGGCAACTCCGAGTACATCTACTGGTTTCAACAAGTTCAGTGCTAGTATGTTTCAATTACAAGCTTAATATTCTGATTTCCAACATTTATATTAGTAGAAATGATAGATTTTCATAGTTAGCATGTATACCCACTTCTGTTTCATGAAAATCTTGTCAACCAATCACCCTATCAGCCATATCAGGCCAATCATGCTGTTGGTTTTATCCCAAACAACCATGTAACAATAGCCTATTAGCATGCTCAACATGCTTACCTCCCACCCACCCTTACTCAACCTTCAGATCAATATTCATATGTTCACAATCAACTCCAAGAGGTTGATTATATGAAAAATAACATGGACATGAAGGAAATATTGTTAGACATCACAGAGCAG
The DNA here is from genome assembly GCA_007258455.2 of Sequoia sempervirens. NCBI lineage: Eukaryota > Viridiplantae > Streptophyta > Pinopsida > Cupressales > Cupressaceae > Sequoia > Sequoia sempervirens. The sequence continues at coordinate 730,430,472 of VDFB02281492.1, read as the reverse complement.
ATAAAAGAGTTTAGGAGGCAACAAGAACTTGATTTGCAGCAGTAGGAATTAGATTATTAAGCCTACCTTCATGAGCAGGAATTGGAGACACAAAGAAGACAATTTGAAGAAAAACTCAAAAGGGAGTTAGCAGCAAAAGAGGAGCAAATGAAGCTTTTGCTTGCTCAAACATAGAGGCGTGAGGTCCAATTAGCTCCTTATATTCCACGTCAACTTGTTCAAGAGGAGGTTCGTAATTTTAAGTTTCCAAGTTTCAAGCAAAGTGAGTCTCTTAACCCTTTTAAAATCAAGGTTCCAAGTTTTCGAGATGTTTTACCAATACAAGAGCCTATGCTGGTACAACCTGAATTTGCTAATCCTCAAGACTAGCCACATGAAGAGCCTATTTTCCTTCAAGAAATTCAAGAAATTCCTCAAGTTCCCTCTATTTCAATAGCTTAGTCCCTACAAGAGCCCATGAACCCTCATTTTCAATCATATCAAGAGGTTGAACCAAATCATCAAGGTACTAAACAACCATGAAGGCCTTCTTGGACTAAGCATCCTAACTTCAAAATGCCAAATCTAGTTCAAGAGGCTTCCATTCCAAGTTTTAGAAATCCTCTTCTATTGCAAAGACAAGTACAGGTAACAAATCAAGCTATGATTCTTCATGAACAATCATCTCAAGAGAGCCAACATACGCATGCATGTCTTGATACCATTTGCAAAGCAGACTTGCAGTAGGAGGTGAATGAACATGATCAATCAGGACAACAGGTTGAGAAGCTGGAAAAAGGTATCAAACGCAATGATTTCATGTTTTTATTCGATGAACTCCCTTCTTTTATTGAGCTGGATGAGAAGGAAGAGGTTAAACAATATAATAAGTTGTTGATTGAAGACTATCAATGTAATAATCAAGTCTTCGAGCAACTGAAAGAGGAAAATTAACATGAGGAAAGGACGGTTCATGAGGTAAAAACCACTCCCTTTTTATCAAGGGACCAAGAAAGATATGATGAGTATTCATTTTGGAATGACCTTGAATCCTTTGTTTCAAGTGTAGATGACAAATGAGAGCAAATTGAACATGTTAATGTAGAGAAAATTGAAAGTGAATCTCATAATTTTTTTGATTTATTTGATGAACTTCCTTAATTTGTTGATGAAAATGAGGATATCACATGCACAGTAGCATCTATGCCTAGTATGAAGCGACTAAATGATAAAACTCATTTGGACTTAACACAAAGTTATGAGTTAGATGAAAATGTGTTTTCAAGCATAATAGAGGTCTTTTTTTCTAACATTGATGATAGTTTGATGCCATATGAGCCAGTAGTATGCAATCAGCTTTTTCAGGCTAGAGAAGCAAGCATTCCTTCATTTCGTTCATGTGAACCATCTCTTTCAGATCATATTGAAATTAAGGAAACAAGATGGAAGGAAGAAAATCTTACACTACATGCAGTGGAGCAGTCTAGTCAGCAATATGGAGTGCCAACAATTGATAAGCAAGAAAAAAACAATAAGAGGCCAAGTTTTATGCTCTCTAAAGGGTGTTCAATCAGATATTTTTCCAAGGATGGGTCTACAGAATTACAACAAGTCATAATTATGTCAAGGCATGTGATTGCAACGTGCCAAAAGTAGCAATAGGTTAATCTTATTCATATGCCTCAAACTATCATCTTTAATGATCAGTCAGATAAGGAAGGTATGCCTTTTATAATGATCCAAACTATGGTGACAATAGTTTTTGAATAGAAGGAGCAGCAGTTAATCAAATCTTTATACTTCTTTTTTATTAATCTTACGGATTTGAAGTATCTTTTGTTATTTAGGAAGTGTAGATATTTCTCACAACCAGTAAATGGTCATGTCTGAGCACTAACACTGTTGGTTAGTGTAGGGGTAGGGTAGAATTTTTAGTTTTTCTTTCAATAAGTGCCCCCATGGCACATTTTCATTTCAGTTTTACTTTGCTTTCAATAAGTGCAGTCACTGCACAAGGGTTTCAGACTCTGTCATAAAAAGAGTTGCCGTAGTTTCTTTCAGTATGCTTGTTTTGAAGCTGAGTTACAAATGTTTTCAGAGGTTAAGAGCAAGAATAGACTCCATGCCAAATGGATAAGCTACATAACTGGTCTATGGTGTTTAGCAGGAAAACACTCTACAGAGGTCGCCCATTTGTTACCTATTTTTCACTACCAGCTCAAACAGGTAGAGCCAAATTGCAAATTCAAATCAAAAGGTACACAAGTTGTTCAAAAATTTTCTGCTAAGTACTCATTATTGTGCAATGTTTGGTTACAGTGTAAATTTTAATAATATTATGCAAAAACATCTCAAAATGATATCATAAGTTTGCATATTTTTTGTTGTTTTATTCATAATGTACAAACCAAAATCCCACACAAGCCGTGGGAGTAACTCAATTTGATTTTCATAATCAAATAAGGGGTGCATGAAGTAAAGTACACTATACAACTGAGAATAAAGAAGGAATAGGGTAGAAAGTGATTCATCATTGCCTAGAATGATGAATCATTGACAAGTTGAGGTCTTCAGCTCCAACTCCAGCTCCAAGCTCTGATGCACCTGCAAGGTTGATAGAAGTGTGGTTAGAGCAATGTGAATCAAATCCTATCATATGCCTACGCTACCAACAAAAATATAGTATACATTCAATCAGGCATCCATCAGATGATTTTAGATTTCAAAGGCATAAAGCTCAAGTGGAAAGCTTTCAGCTTCTTTTATTTTGCTAACATGTTTGTCCAATGTGTAGGAACAGGTTCATCATGTTCATGATTATTTACATCACATATGTGGAGGAAAATGGGCTCCCACAAGGGTAGAGCCTGACATATCAGGAGGACACCTCTCATTTATTCATACATGAGAGTCATTGATATCAATTACAGTCATGAAATAAGACTGCTATCATGAAAGAAGCTCAAAGAAAACTTAAAGTAGCAGCTTTCAAGCCATATCTTGGAGAAGGTTCAATAGAGAAAATCTACATTCTTCCTTTGCTTAATAAAATTGAATACAATTGATAAAGATGCAATCTAAAATCATTCTTGAGTTATGCTACAATTTTTCTATTGTAGGAGTGTCATTCACAACAAACAGTCCTATGCATTACATGGTGCAAGAGGTGCATGATTATAAGTTACAAACTGAGTACAACTTTTAGCAAAGTAGATCATAAAAGTTATAGTCCACAGAAGACTGAAATGGAGCATTATCATCAAAGTGAAATGACTAAAGTAGGGATGTGGCTGTCATCATCATCTGTTACACCTAATGAGATAGAAGAATCTTTACTCTATACATATTTTCAAGCATTGAGTTGCTGCTAGAAGCTTTCAAATTAACTGATACAATCCTACATAGGACAACAAATGCATTGATGACAACCATTATTTCTTGAAAGTAACTAAAAATACATATTGAATCTGGTATATGCTCACCAAGAATAATAGATTGTAGTCATTAAAGAAGCAATGATTAAACATCAAAGGGGCAGTCACATTATGCATTCATTTAATAAACAACAGAAGAAACTTGCATAAGTCTTAAGCATAGAGAGAAAAGGGTATTCCCTCTTTTTTATTCTCAAGGAGTTCCAAAGCAGTGGAAACACATGAAATAATCAAGGAGACAAGTCATATACTGCCCTGGATAGAGAGTAGAAGACACCATGCACTGGAGTAGTCAAATCAAGAGCAAGAGATAATTGCATATATTCAAGAAATGATCAATGTAAGAGATGAGAAGTAAAATACAACTGTTTTAAAACCTCATTTCATTTTCAGTAATGCAAAATGGGCATAAAATCATGTGGAGCAGTCCTTTTTGAGTCATCAATTTGGTGAAGGTTTGGTGGCAGCCCAAGTTCATTGTAATGTACACTAGAAGCAATATGACAGTGCTTTAGAGCATAATGGAATACAATTAGTGGAGTAACATTATTAATGCAAAGGTGCTTCAACATTCACTAAGCTACCAGGTAACACAATTGTTGAAGTATCAAACAAGTACTTTATAGTGAATGAAGTACATAATGCAAAGAATTATGGTTTTGAGGGTAGACTTGTCATGACAGTGATGAAGAGTAATTTTAAAATGTTAGGGACTTCAATATTATAGCCATTATAAAATCCATTACAAGGAAACATAAGGCAATAAAGCATTACCAGGTTGAGATATTTGATTCTAAGCACAGTCGAACTATCAACTATCATGATGAAATATTTCATAAATTACATTCAAGAAGATTTACTCAGAGGATTGTGATGCCATTTATTGAGCCATGATAGTCACAAATGGACTATCAATATAATCAGACAAGGAGGGTAGCCATGGCTAAATAAAAAAGCTCCAATTGTTTAAAAATAAAACAAACTTTAATGGCTATCACCTTTATAATCACAATCAATTTTGTTCACTATGTGAATACAAAATAAATGATATTATTTGAGCTTATACAGGTTTTCAAAAATACCCAGAACTTAAATCGAATGTTTTATCATCAGAAAGAGAGATAGCCATAGTCAAAGGTTGGCAAAAAGTTCCCAAAATGATAAGTCACCTGATACAGAATGAGCTCCAAGGCTTGAATAGAGCATATTCAACAATAAAATACATGAAGAAAACTTATCCATCGCTTGTTGTGGGAGGAATACATTAAAAGCCATGGCATATATATATAAATAAAAAATATTAAGGAAATACACAGCCACAGCCTGGTTAAAATAGTATTTTCTTCATAAAGAAACATATGAAAGATGAAAATAGTGAAGGAAATATCGAATGGAGGCTCGAAGATAGGAAAAATCAACACCTACCTCTTATTTATGCTTCCATATTATGAAAATCAACAAAAATCAATGAAGAAATCTACATGTTGAACTCCAAACTTGATCAGCATGGCAGCACTGGTAGAAGAAGTCTCCAGAAAATACAAAGTGCAAAGTGAGAATGAAAAGAATGAATAGGGTTCAATTTTTTGTTTGCCCTAAATCGACATAGGTTTGATGAATTTCTTTTTCTCTAATGATTTTAATAAATCATTATTTTTTACTCACTCCTCGTGGCCTTGACTTTAAGTCATGATGCCTAATACCAATAATGCATGGTGGTTGACTATGATAATATGCATGGTTGTCAATTAATTTAAATGGTGAATGTATATTAAAAAATATACTAAGTGTGTATATGAATCCGCGAGGTGGGGATTAAGTTCTTAACATAACATTATTCTTTATCTTTTATTTGTATCATTCAATGAATTAATTAAATGATACACTATAAATCATTTAATTAATTCAGCATCTAAAAATACAAATAAAGGACGTTATGTGAAGTTGAGTTGATTAGAGATCCATGCAGATATAAGTAGAGCTAACTAGAGGACAATTTAATCATGTGAGTCATGGAGATTTTTAGCACTTTACTTCAGTTTCATATCAGATTATTGACTGAAGATTACTCGTTTATCATGCAAAAATGGAATTTCAGTTATCATGGGCGAGTTGATTAAAGCAAGGTGGATTTTGCATGTTTTGGCCCATATCTTCAGATTTTCAGTTCAGTTTGAGTTACTTTTCAGTTGCATACATTATGATTGCAAGTTCGAGACTGAGTTCACTCATTTTTGCATGAGTTTGAGCCTTCTTTTCAGGGATATTTATTTTTCCTTGGATTTCACCTTGGAGTTATCATTTCTATACTGAAATTGACTTTCAATTTCGTGTTCTTGCACTTTGGAGTGCGTTCTCATTTTATATATTGGAAAAAGTTAATCTTTTTCCTCTAGTTCTTATTTTTCTTCTCTGACATACCTTTTTGTAGAGAGAAAGATTTGTAACTCATCTTTTTATATTTAATACAATTTTACAGCTTTACTGGTTATCATTTTTGCAGAGCTTTCCTTTTACCTTTCAATACACTAAAGTGTTTGCCTTCAGAATCTCAGGTGTCATGCTTTGTGAATGATTCAATAAGGAATCTATCATGTTTCAATCTCAGAAACCTTTATTTTCCCATCTCATTTCATATGTGCTTGTATACAATTGAGTTTGATTCCACAGGTTGTATGTTGTGCATTTGGCTTACTTTACTATTTTAGTTGTGAAGACATTCTTTTCGTTCAAAGATGGTAATATAGTCAAGCCTTCATATAAATTATTTATGTGGTTAAACTGTTTAGGTTTAGTTGTGCGAATAGGATTATTGAAGTGTAATTGTGAAACAAGTTGCATGCAACACCATCATTTAGATGCATCACCGAGGTTTTAGTTTTAGTTCATACAATCAGTTTAGTCTTTCTTACCCTTTTCTCAAAGAAAATCATTCAAGTACCTAAGTGATCATCATATAGGAACTAGCCTAGAATCTGGAGGTCTATCTTCACCATAGGAATACCCACATCCTGAAGATAGTTCCCATGTTTCAATAGATTGTTGAATTTAGTCATTCAAGCATCCGGGTGCAATCTGTTTGACAACAATAACCAAATCAATTTAACAAGATTCCATAATGCAAGTAACATAACAATATCCACAATTTGTTTTATTTCATTCGCAATCATCCAATAAGATTTATTTCCCAATTTCAATGAAATAATTTTGTAGATAACATTTTGATAATAATTCTGATATGAATACAATTTGACTATTTCCATGAATAAATTACAGTCATAATTATAATTTCATAATCATAAGAGAAATCAATATATCTATATATATATACATACATACATATATATATATATAAATAAAACATATATACATAACATTCTGTTTATTTTTATTTTAATATTTTTTATTTTTTTTAAATACTAATTCTGGCCTCATTGATCTTACAGGTATATAAATGTTCCAAAAAAAACATATACTAATATAAATATAAATATATACATTTATCTATATATTAGCATATATTAATATAAATATAAATATATATATTTATATATTATAACAAAATTAAATTAAATTAAATTTGGGTCCTCCACCGTACGTGGACTACTGCACGTGATAGTCTACGGACTACTGCGCGCGGCAGTCTACAGACTGTTGTGCCCAACAGTCTACATACTACTGTGGGCAGTCCCATATGTAGTGAAGGGGAGAGGGGGAGGGTACGGCCAGCGCCATCCCTTCCCTTCCACCTTATAATAGGTTTTTATTTATTTCTTTCTTTTGTTTTTATTTATATACAATGTCAAAAACTCTACCGACGCCCAGGTTTGGCCTTTAGCACAGACATTCAAAAAAAATGTTTTTTAAATAATATATTTTATATATATATATATATATGTATATACCTCTGTGGGGAGTGTGTATATATATATATTTATTCTGTCAATCACTTTCAGGAGAGGTTGAAAAGAACAACATACTTATATATATATAAATTTGATTATTTCAAAAGGGAAAACAATTTCCCCATAAAAAAATTATAAAAATACAAAACATTTACAGAGACTCAAATAAATTTCTTTCATCTATCTGATATCTCGTACCCATTTATTCTAAAACCCCTAGAGAATTTCTTTTGCAAAACAATATATTTGTCATTTCAAATTTAATGAGAAATAAATGATCAATAAAGGAACCTGGAGTCCTGTGCTTGTAGAGAAATTGATGAAGCTTTCCTTTGATTTGAACCAGCCTTTTCGAAGAGCTCCCTTTCCTTCTACAGAATGCCTCCACTAGATTCTTTGATCCAACTTTTAATATATTTTTCTATTTAGAAGAGCCTTTTTCCCAGAACAATGAAAATAAAACAGTTTTTACAGAGAAAACAAGAGAGGATGCCAATTTTCCCAGAACTCAATATTTTTAAGCTTCTATCAATTTTCCCATCCATGAATACTTCTCATTTTTCCTATTAAATAAAAAGATATCTTCTTTTTTGAAAACTTAAAAAACCACAGGATGAATAGAAATCTTCTAATTTCTTCACCAGCTTTTCAACCAAAATCTCAACATTCATTGGTCCCTTTCTTCTTTTTTTTTTCCATTCAAATAACACTTTTTGTTTTAATTTCGATTTTGCAAATTCATACTTGTAATTCACACAATTTAACTTATTTAATTATTTTATTCCATTAATTATCCTCAACATGCTATTTTCATTAAATTATCTAGATACCAATTTTAAATAATTTAATTTACACCTTTCAATTTATTTATCCTTAATAAATTACATGGCTTTTAATTTAAGAATTTTATATTTTAATAAAAAACTATTCCAATAGCTATTATTAACATTTATTTTAATCATTTAATTATTTAAATTACATCATACTACAACACCAATGTAAAATAAATGACATAAATACATTCACACAAAACAACTATCATAAAATGTAAAAATGACTAAGGTCAAAGACGCACAATACCACTAGACACAAAATGGGTTGACAAACTTGAGACGGGGTGACTTCCTTGTCATCTCTTTTTCAACTTCATTACCATTGGGTTAATTTGATGCTCACCCTATCCTGCCAAAGCAGGTGGAATCGAGACTCTGTTACTGCAATTCCTGCATACAAACAAGGTTGTGTACAACATGTATATAAAATCGAATACATCACATTGTGAGAAGGAATTATAGCATAGCAAGGCACTCGCACACGAGTGGTGCTACACTGTCCCCTCACCCAAGCTATAATAACAATTACAACACCAAGTATAAAGTAACATTGCTAAACTAAACTGATCACATCATATCATCATAAAATAATTACTAATCTACTGCATCACAATATACTACTACATCAAATTAAACATTACCAAATCAAATGTAACCATATTTTCATATCATAATATCCATGTCATCAAATAAAGTAGCATAGTCATCAAGCAGTCTAAACTATCCAATCCACCAATCCAACCAATAACAGTAACTATCAAATTCTCAAAGTATCAAGCAAAACTACATAAAATATCAAGTCCAAACAACAACATGAGGGGTATTACAATAAATCTTCATAACTCAATCAAATTTTCACACGGATCTCTGAAACTTGATGTGGATAAACTAGATACACTTAGCAACAAACCCTTCAGTCCACAACCTCTAATCATCAACGTACAATTTTTTTTGATATACTGAACTTCACTTCACCACTGACAACCTGCAACTCATATCATTACAATTTTCTTAATATCTTCAACATATACAGATTCTAATCAATTAATGTTAATAGTGTTGACATCAATGACAACCACATATCAAAAACACAACCACAATATCCAACAATCTCTCCCTTTGGAATTGATGGCAACACATGATGCAAAAAACACCATCAACACATCTAACTCTTAACACTTACTCCCCCTTAAATTCTAACTCATTTTCTCCTCAATTCTTTCACATGATATTCTTTCCTAGAAATTTTTTCACATGGTCTTCTTCCCCTTTGACATCAATGAAAAAAAATTATTCTATACAAGCTTTGATACCAATTGTTGGCAACACAAGGGTAGACAACTGAGGGGGGGTGAATCAGTTGTCATGGAATTTAAAAATTATTCAACTCATTAACATTATTCTCTGATATGATTAATAACCATGAAAATATAAATCATCAACACATAAGAAACACACATAACACCAAGATTTTTTACGTGGAAACCCTATTAGGGGAAAAACCATGGTGGTCATTCCACAAGATTATACCCTATTAAAAGTACAAGAAATGAAAATATGGGGAATGCACTTGCATTCAGGCACACTCCCTAGAGCTCACTGCTCAATTACAATAGGGATAACTTCCCAAAGGAAGACACACTGTCTTATAGAAAGATTTAGATTACATCCACAGGGATTTGAACTAATAGAATAGCATTTGCTAATGCCTTATCACAGTTCTGGTTAAGCACATGGACACTTATTTACTCTTCTTCACACTCTGATATGCCTTCAAATGATTTAGATCAATATTTGCACATATACACATAGAAGCACACCTCAATTTGAATAATAAATCACTATTAAATATATCCGCAACAAGAAATTTCATCCCTACATGTCGGCTTCAAAAAAATAATAAAATGAATATAAACTGTCGGCCCAAAATACTAAAGATTATTGATGCAAATCAACCAAGGTTGGCCACAACTTAGTGAAGACCCAAATCAACATCTCCATCATGAAAACACTTCAATTAATTACTCCTCGAAGATCCACAACACACTACAACCACCATGTCGGCCAAAAATGAGAAAAACATGAACAAGCAAGAGAAAATTGATAACCACAAGCACAAGGATCAATGCAGACATGCAACAAAGATAGAGCATGATCTAGAAGAATCCATAAACATCACGAATCACTAGAGAAGCATTTGAAACAACTGAACTAACTAAAATCACATCATCTTTAATTAGGAACACAAGCTGAAGCAACAAAAAAACTGTCAGAATATAAATATTCATAACTCAATCCAATCTTCACGTAGATCTCTAAAAATTGAGGTGGATAAACTAGATACACTAAAAAAAAAACCCTTTATTCTACAACCTCTGATCATTAACATACCAAATTTTTTGACATACTGAACTTCACTTCACCATTGACAACCTGCAACTCATCTCATTAAAATTTTCTCAATATCCTCAACATATACAACTTCTAATGAATTAATGCTAATAGTGTTGACATCAATGACAACCACATATTAGAAACACAACCACAATATCCAAAAATCTCCCCCTTTGGCATTGATGACAACACATGATGTGAAAAACACCATCAATGCAGCTAACTCTTGACACTTACTCCCCCTTAGATTTTGAATCATGTTCTCCTCAATTCTTTCACATGATCTTCTTTCCCATAAATTTTTTCACATGGTCTTCTCCCCCTTTGACATCAATGACAAAGATTTCTTCCATACAAGCTTTGAACCATCCATATATGAGCATTTAAACATATGACTACTCCCCCTGAGTAGCACCTAGCACAACATCAATCCTGATCAAGATATGACTTTGAAATGCACAAATTGATGCAATGCAATGAATCCTTAGTTCTGATTAGGAGGGGTAATCACCCCTAACTTCCATTTAAGATACTCAAAATTATCCTTAGGAAAAATCTTGGTAAAGATATCTTCAATATGCTCCTTAGTAGGCACATACTCTAGTCTGACTTCCTTTTCACTCATGTTTTCTCTCAAAAAATGAAACTTAATAGATATATGCTTTGTCTTTGAATGTAGCTAGCACCAGATTCTTAGATATGTTAATAGAACTTGAATTATCAGAAAATATAGCAATAGGCTCATTATACATAACTCTGATATCCTTCAATATTTGTTTCATCCATAGGACTTGAGTACAATTGTTAGCAGCAACAATGTATTCAAACTCTATAGTAAATAAGGAAATGGCATTTTTCTTCTTACTTAACCATGAAATCAACTTCTTACCCAAGAAAAATTCTCCACCACTAGTACTTTTCCTATCATTTACATCTCCTACCCAATCAACATCAATAAAGGAACTCAAAGTAATATCATCATCTTTAGGATACTATAGGCTAAATTCAACTATCCCCTTCAAGTATCTGAAAATTCTCTTCACAATAGTCACATGAGATTCCTTCGGACCAACTTGAAATCTTGCAACAATACATACAACATTCATGATATTAGGCCTAGTTTGAGTTAAATACAATAATCCACCAATCATTGATCTGTATCTAGTCTGATTTTCCTTCAGAAAATCATCTTCTATTGTCAACTTGCATCTGGTCACTATGGGTGTACTGACTGGCTTTGAATCTTCCATACTGAACTTCTTCAGCAATTCCTTCACATACTTGGACTGAGATATAAAAATTCCCTTGTCTAACTAAGTAATTTGCAATCCCAAAAAGAATTTCATCTCACCAATCATTGACATTTCAAATTCACTCTTCATCTCATTAGAAAACTTCATGCACAAACCATCATCTCCTCCAAAAATGATATCATCAACAAATACTTCAATAATCAAATCTTTATTACCATTCTTGAAATATAAATTACTATCAGAAATACCTTTGTTAAATCCAAGCTTCGACAAATACTTGTCCAATCTAGCATACAAGGCTCTAGGGGCTTGCTTGAGTCCATACAATGCTTTCTTCGACTGACACACCATATCTCCCTTATCAATCAACTGAAATCCATCAGGTTGCTCAACATACACCTCTTCTTCCAATTCACCATTTAGAAAAGATGACTTGACATCCATCTGATAAACCTTGTAGTTCTTGTAGGTAGCATAGGCAAGAAATAATCTTATAGCTTCAATTCTAGCAACAGGGGTAAAAGTCTCTTCAAAATCAATTCCTTATGTCTATGAATATCCTTTGCATACTAGTCTTTCTTTGTTTCTAACCACTTCTCCTTGCTCATTGAGTTTGTTTCTAAAGACCCATTTAGTTCCAATAACATTCTTATCCTTAGGTATGGGAACAACAATCCATGTATCATTCTTCTCAATTTGTTTTAGTTCCTCTTTCATTACTTCAACCCAATGCTCATCTTTACATGCTTCATTCACACTAGTAGGCTCAGTCTTTGAAATCAAGTAGTATTCTTTTACAATATTTTTCCTATTCTAGACACCTTTGTTCTTATCACCTATAATTTGATCTTCTAAACGATTCAATCTTACATACCTCAGAGTCTTCTTAGGTTGTTCTTCAACTTCAGGATCTTGTCTTCTCTCTTTTGCAACTTCACTGGTTTCTTCTTCCTATTGATTTTATTGATCCACCAGAATGATTTGTAATTGATTTTTAGTCTAAACTTTCTTTCCTTTGTTTGTACTGACATTGTGATCATCAGAATCATATCCACAGGTTCTAGATGGTGTACCTAAGTCATCATCAACCTTGAAATTTTCACTTTCAACTATTTTCCTCAATCTTTTATTGTAACACCAACAGGCCTTGCTATTAGTAGAATAACCCAGAAAGATACCTTCATCACTACTAACATCAAACTTTCCTATGTCTTCATCTCTCTTGATATAACATTTGCTTCCAAATATCTTGAAATATTTAACAATAGGCTTTTGACCAGTCCATAGCTCAAAAGGGGTCTTACCAGTATCACCTTTGATTTGTACCTAGTTGATTGTGTACACAACAATACTCACAGCTTCTCTCCAATAGATATGAGGGAAATTTCCTTCCAACATCATATTTCTAGCAACATCTTCAATTGTTCTGTTATTCCTTTCCACAACTCCATTTTCTGAGGGTTCTGTGGTGCAGATAATTGTCTCTTTATTCCATGTTCTTCACAAAAAGAATTAAATTCACCAGAAGTGAATTCAACACCTCTATCTGATCTCAGAAATTTAATCTTCAAACCTATGTCTATCTCAACCATAGCCTTAAAGGTTTTGAACTTTTCCAGTGCTTCATATTTCTCCCTTAAGAAGGTAACCAACACCATTCTTGAATAATCATCAATGAGTAACATGAAATACCTGTAACCTTGTAAACTTCTAACCTTAGAGGGAACACACAGATCAATATGCACAAGTTCCAACAATTCATTTGAACAATGTTGTTTGCTTCGAAATGAAATTCTAGTTTTCTTTCCTAACTGACATTGATTGCATATGGCATTAGTAGGTTTCACCAACTTAGGTAGATCTCTCACAGCCTTAGTAGAACTTATCTTGACAATATTATCAAAGTTAACATGAAAAATTCTCCTATGCCATAACCAACTTTCATCAACTTGAGCAATCAAACAAATTTTACTAGCAAAACTCAAGTGAAAGATATTACCTTTCTTTTTTGTACTTGATGCAATTACATTTTTGAAACTTAGTATTCTACAATTTCCATCCTTGAACTGAAGATTGTATCCCTTATCAACCATCTGACCAACACTTAAAAGATTATGCTTCAAGCCTTCCACATATAGGACATCATCAGTATTATTCTTACCATCAAGAGAAACACATCCTCTGCCATGGATCACACCAACTGTATTATCACCAAATCTCACAACACCACCATCATACTTTTCCAAGCTCAAAAAATTACTTATATCTCCTGCCATATGATCTGAACATCCACTATCAATCACCCATTCATCTTTGTCTTCAACTCGCGCAGCTAGGGATTTCTCCACATTTGCACAACTAGTAGATTCAGTAGATGCAAGATTATTTTCCTTGATGAAAATAAATACCCATTCATCATCATTTCTATTTCCTTTATCAAATTCATCATCTGTCACACCTTCATCAATAGCATAGTAACACTTCTTTTGAAATCTAGGCTTGTTATGTCTTGGTTATGGATTTCTTTCTGGACACCTTGATGCAAAATGACCTATCTTATTGAAAGAAAAAAATTTAAGATGCAATTTTCCTTCATACTTACCTTTTCTTCTCGGTACTAGTCTTTTGAAAATAAGTGCTTCTAGCTCTTCCATCTCTCTTTCTTCTTCTTCAATCTATCTGATTTCATCCTCATACTTGAATGTCTTTCTAGATGAACTCTCACCCGGATCATATATGTGTCTATCTCTTCCGGAAGTAGTAGCCTTAAATGCAAATTCAACCTTAGGAAGGGCATCGCCAAATTCACTCAACTCAAAAGTAGTAAGCTTACCAACCAACATGTCTCTGGTTACATTTCTTACAATCCAGAGCTCTTCAATAGCACTAGCTTTGACTTTGTAAGGATCAGGAAAGGATCTAATCACTTTAGCAACAATCTCAAATTCATCTATCTATCCACCAACACATCTGATACCACACACAATTTCATTCACTCTTTGCATAAAAATAGTAATGTTCTCATCATCACCCACTCTCAAATTTTCATATTTTCCTTTCAAACTTTGCAACTTAGTAGTCTTCACATTAGTATCACCTTCATACAAGGTTTCCAACTTTTTCCAGATCTCATAAGCAGCCTTCAAATCCATAACATTTGTCATCTCATAATCAGTCAAGGCACTCAACAATGCTTCCTTAGCTCTGATATTATACTCAACATCTCTAATCTCAGCAGTAGTAGTAGGACCATTTTGAGGAATAACATACCTATTACATGTAATGTTCCAGAAGGGTTCACCAATGCATCTCAAATGACACTCCATTCAAGTCTTCCACAGATAATACTTTTTTCCACCAAATCTCATACTATCCTTCTTGTAAGTCACCATCCCAGATCACCTCAAGTTGTTAAACTTCTTCCAAGGAACACAAGGGTAGACAACTTAGATGGGGAGGGGGGTGAATCAGTTGTCATAGAATTTAAAACTTATTCAACTCATCAACATTATTCTCTAATATGATTAATAACCATGAAAGCATAAATCATCAACACATCAGAAACACACATAACACCAAGATTTTTTACGTGGAAACCCTGTTAGGGGAAAAACCACAGTGGAGGTTACTCCACAAGATTATACCCTATTAAAAGTATAAGAAATGAGAATATGGGGAATGCACTTGCATTCAAGCACACTACCTAGAGCTCACTGCTCAATTACAATAGGGCTAAACACCCAAAGGAAGACACACTATCTTATAGAAAGAATTAGATTACATCCGCAGGGATTTGAACTGATAGAATAGCATCTGCTAATGCCTGATCATAGTTCTAGTTAAGCGCACGAACAATTATTTACTCTTCTTCACACTCTACTCTGCCTTCAAATGATTTAGATCAATATTCACACATATACACACAGAATCACACCTCAATTTGAATAAGAAATCACTCTTATATATCTGCAACAAGAAATTTCATCCCTACATGTCGGCTTCAACAAAATAATAAAATGAATATAAACTGTTAGCCCAAAATACTAGAGATTATTAATGTGAATCAACCAAGATTAGCCACAACTTAGTGAAAGCCCAAATCAACATCTCCAATGTGAAAACACTTCAATTAATTACTCCTCGAAGATCTACAACATGCTACAACCACCATGCTGGCTAAGAACAAGAAAAACATGAACACACAAGAGAAAATCGACAACCATGAGCACACCAATCAATGCAGATGTGCAGCAAAGATAGAGCATGATCTAGACACATCCAAAAATATCATGAATCACTAGAGAAGCATCCACAACAACTGAACTAACTGAAATCACATCATCTTCAATCAGGGACACAAACTGAAGCAACATAAAAAATGTTAGAATAAAAATCTTCATAACTCGATCAAATCTTCACGCAAATCTCTAAAACTTGATGTGGATAAACTAGATACACTCACCAGCAAACCCTTTAGTCGATAACCTCTAATCATAAATGTATAGAACTTTTTGACATACTAAATTTCACTTCACCACTGACAACCTACAACTCATCTCATTACAATTTTCTCAATATCCTTGACATATATAGCTTCTAATGAATTAATGCTAATAGTGTTGACATCAATGGAAACCACATATCAACAACACAACCACAATATCCAACACCCCCTTGGACAATTTTGGGGCATATGACTATCGTTGCATGGGAAGCACCAAACATTTTCATCTTTTTCCAAATTGTTCTAGCCCGGGACTAGCTCTTTACTCAAGCTATCCTTGGTTATCTATAATGGCATGGTGACCAAAACTATTTGGTTCGTAGATGTCATTTGTTGATCTCCTCCCCTAGAGAATCCTTGATATGAATTCTATTGATAAGACAACTTCCCTTCGTCATAGGCTTGTGTGGTCTACTTTGGAGGCACCACTTGTTGTTGTTTGATAATGACCAACTCATTAGAAAAAGTTGGCATGAGGTGTTTCATGTCGATGATATCTACCGCCATTGAGGAAAAACCCGATGTGCTTGCTTGAGCGGTGGGATGCACGTTCACAGACTGCGGGGTGACCAACGTTAATTATGTTGTGAGAGTGCTTGGAGTGGCTTCTTCCCAAGGACCATCAAAGATTTCTGCAAACACTGTTGTTAGGAGTCAAGGTAGAAGCTTTCCAATATCAATTAGATTATTCTTTGCGCGCACCTCCACCTCATACACATCGGCTAAGGCATCCCCTCCCATGGAGATTATCATGACTATGATAACTGGGTTGAAGGCCTTCAGATAGAACATGAATGCCATGGCGGTCTGAGGCTGAGCAGTCACGAGAATCCTTTTCCAAGTCTTATGGAATCTAGTGTTGAACTCGCTCATGGCCTCATGTAGAGACCTCTTGATGGTAATCAGTTTTTGTAGGGTATGTGCAAGATCATCATGGAAAAAATAGGCCCTTAAGTGGCAAAAAATTTAAAAAAATCAGAGTTAGGTAACTTGGCATAAAATTTTGAATAAGTTATCTATATTATTTCAAAAATATGTAAGAATAGAATCTATAGAAAATTGAATTTAGTTTCTAAACTACTAGGTTTTTTTAAATCTATTTGGTGAAAATTTGAAATTTCAATGCAAGTAGTACTTAAATTTTAGGGAAAAATAAGTAGGTTTTGTCGACCACCCTAACCACAATAAAATGATAATATTTTTTTATAAGATTTTAGATATAAGTAGAGGACTCATGTCGGGATGTGATGCATATTTTTTTGTAATTTTTTCCAAATAAATAATTAATTATGAATTTTTATTACAACTTTTAAAAAATATAAAAACTTGTATGTCTAACCACCTTAACTTGGTCAAAACTTCATGAAATTCATTTGTTTTTTAATCCTATAGTATGCAAAGCATAGAATGTGACACACATTTGATTCAAAAAATATGATACCATTTGAAATCTATAGAGGTTTTTCAATCAGCCTATCAATCGGGACTTTAGTAATTCAAATAGAAAATGAATAATAATTATTTATTAAATTCAAAGTAAAGCATAATTTATATTGGTGGAAAGTTGAGAATCTCCTTTAAAAATCCTTTTCGTTTCATCAATTTTGGGTAAAAAAAAAATCATCAGCCACATACCCTACACATACCCATAATACCGCCACTTTTTGGCCCATCATGATCCTGCACATACCCTATAGCAATGAAGAGCGGTCTCCTTTCACTAAGAAGCATTCAAAAAAGTGCTCTCCAAGTTGGTCCTAGGAGATTATAGAACCTAAGGCCAAAGATCAATACCAATCTTGAGCCTTTCCCTTAAAAGAGGCAGCTAGTAGCCTCAATGCAATATTCTCCTCTGATATGTTATGTACCCTACATACGTCCGCTATATCTTGAAGGTGTTTAGAAGGGATTTTGAAGTCTTCTCCAAAGAATCTTGGAATGGCCTTGAGGGCATTAGTGGGTATGGCAGGCCATACATTTGGGGGTGTGGGTGGTTGTAGCAGACTACCACTATCCCATGTTACGAAATTTCTAGAAGGGGGAGGAACGTGAGCCATAGAGAAAAAATTCATGTGAATCAGATATATAGGTATTCTAATTTGGAAATTTAATCCTCTAGGTGGAGTAGATAAAGCTCTAGATATTGGGCTCTTACTTCTTACTTTATTGCTTCTTACAGGTGATACAGAACCTGTAAGTCTTCTCCTCCTAAGGGCCGAGGCAAGTAACTGAGAGTACTGGAAGTGACCTCTCAAAAATGCTCTTGTTTGAAATTTGGGCATGAAACTTCTAGTTTCCTTCCTTAGCCTGATTCAAGAAGCATTTCTAACTTCTAATTAGGTGTTTCGAAAACTTCTTGTCCCATCGGGCATGCCAGAAAAAGAACTGTTGATCAACGAGTGGGGGACAAATTGCATCTCATTGAATACCTCTGGGATTTTTATAGAAATTCAACTCTTCTATGGGGTTTGGAGATAAGGGGAGAAGGAAATGTAAACATAAAACATAAAAAGGTGATGCACCAAATATTTTACAACATTTCAAACCCAAATCATTCATATGAGTGATATAAATGGACACAAAATGCCACAACCCCTCATTGTTGGGAAGAGAACGAACAAAAAAGGCTAACTTCAAGCACAGTGTAGACTTTCAAATCTTTTCATAGGAAGTATTCATTAAGGTCCAATCAAACATAAAGCTTTCTTATGAGTAAAAAAACAATATCTCAGAAATCACATGAACTCTTCCTCCTGATACAACATAGCACGACAAAATAACAACTTTCAAAAAAATAGAGAAGTCCAATGACATAGTCCAGTTTTCTTAAGCTACTACTCTACCATTCAAGCATACAACATATAAATCCGCTACTTAAACTATTCAGATCTAGCTTGCAAGACACAATGTTTCATTCAAAATGATAATATAAAGAAAGAAAGCTTGAAAAAGGCCATACATGCATAGTCTCAAATTCTTCTCAATGGTTTGTACTTTTAAATATCAAATGAACTTTGAAATAGAGGTCAGATGCCAATCCGACAATAGTTTAAACCTTAATAGATATAACATGCCAAAGTAAAGTAGTTATGCAACTTGCTTTTGAAAATAATTCTAAAAACCCTAACAAAACTAAAGAAACTTTTCATAACAAAGAAACTATAACTTGGAATCCAACCCTTCATTGTATCATCGTCCTCCTTATATAACCGCTAGTAGAAGAAAACACTAACTTAGCTTAGAAGTAATTGCTTCCATATTTTGATACTTGATAGCTCACAATCTGATCATAAATATTTTCTTAGGTAGCAAAGATCTTCGCTCATTAATTCCCAACTGCTGCATTAATTTATTTTAGATATTTAGCAAAGATAGAGGCCCGTAGACGATCAAATCCTTAAAAAAATCTGAAAAAGGGTCCTATTGACCATATCAGATCACTCTAAGGCACTGACTCAAAGCTTCTATCCAAAAAACTAAGAAAACAAAAAGGCCAGCCAGCTCCGAAAAACTCTCGAAACATATGACTCCGTAGGAGACAAAATCTGCATGTGGCGAAGAGATGACTTGTCAACAAGGAAGAAACTTTCGAGCCCATGAATATAGCTCCTAAGAAAATACCTAACAAGTCAACACATGTCCTAAACCTTCTCCCAAAAGGAAGACGAGAGATGAAAGTTGTGCAGCCACCACGTGGCACATTGCGCACCTTTCCGATAATTCTCCTTGAGGGTGGGTGCACCCGAAACTAAAAAAATTTATACAAGCCGATAATGAAAATGACTAAGGAAAAAATGCTTTACAGCTATATATAGAAAGATGAGCTGGTGAACTCAACCAACAGAAAGTCCATTTTTGGCTAGAAAACAATGAGAAAATTCAAAGGAAAAATGAAGAAGGGCAGGTAAATTGTACGTAGAATTTGACAGAATACCTTAAGAAGTAAATTTGGGTGTTGGGAGTAAATGCCCTTTTATGTCGATCATCGACATGTGTCCTTTGACATCATCAGTTCCAATCAGCTTACTAATGAGAAAAGACATAGATTAACGTGCTAAATCTCTAACAAATTTATGGGCACGTCTTTTCAAGAGTACCTTGTATCACCTAAACATGTTTCACATAGCGAAAAGCACGCTTTTCGAGGCAATGCATTTATTTAATAAAAATATAGAGGAGGGAATGTACTAGTTCCATCCTCATGGAATTTTTGGCATTCCTGATGGATATAGATCTCCAATCCACATGTATCACCTCAGTGGCAACATTTAATGGCCCAACGGTAATGGTATAGCATTAATTACATGTACGAGTGAGAATTAATTGCACTCAATAGTAGATTTCTCCAAAGAAGTAAAAGGAAAGTGGCCATTATATCTAGAGAATCTCTCTGCAACTTTCTCATACAACCATGGTGGAAGCATCGACCTCTGGTAGAAAAGTCATAGTTTCAAATAGAAGACCTAGTTATGCCGATGTTTTTGGGAAAAACTCATTCGCCAACACTCCAGCAATAGAAGAGCAAAATTTTGAGCAGTGCAGAAGGGTCCAACTTGATAAAAATATCAAAAGAGAGGCGGTGCAAGATATCATTGATAATGTTTTTGACCCTCAGTTATCGACTAACCCTCAAAACCTTAGGGAAGGCGCATTTTTTAGGATGCGGGAGCATGAATTGTTAGAGGGTTTTACATTTTGGCTCTAGAATTGTGGCCTGTCGTAGTTTATGTTGCCTATCGTACATCTATGCCCGAAGTTGGTTGATGCATGTGCAAAGAAGTTTAACAAAAGTACAGAGGCCATTGAGGGTTGAGGGGTCAAGATTACCATTTCTGCCAAAGCCATACGAGATATGGTGTGTATCCCTACGAGCTAGGGTGCCGAGATTTCTGATGAACAGATGGATGTCCTAACAGAGGACATGTTCAGGAAAACAAATTTTTATGAAGATGAGACCAAGGAAAGGCCACAAAGAGGGCATATTCACTGGCCTCTTTGGTGTTAGAAATTTAAGAAGGATACGCAGTTCGTATTCTCAATGTTGGTCTGGGTTTTTGGGCTCAATGATGATGAAGAGGTTAAACCTTTCTAGTTTTCTCTATCTCTTGCACTCAAAAGGGAAAAGGTCTAGAGGTACTATGATTTTGTGGAGATAATAGCTAGGAACATGAGGTAACTTAGTTGAAGAATTACAACACTAAGTCCAAATTCGAGTATTCTTCTATTCTAGCTCATTTGCTTTTACATTAGAATTTTGAGTGGCTGGGTAGAAATGTACTAGTATCTAGGCTAAATGAAAGGGGTTGTCTCCAACTAGTTTCTATATGAACCCTTGTGCTTTCGAGGATAGGGAATTATTATCAGTTTACAGACAATTTTTTGAGGCTGGTACTCCAAGATTTTTTGCCCCGCCCCATTGGCCATTTTTCTCAAGAGGTTATGGAATGGATAAAAGATTTTACGACCCCACTAGATTATTTCCTAGGTGAGGACTTCACATTCATCAGATTTCATGGTTTTCTCGAGGAGGCGTTATGACTCCCCAAATTTTTAATACACAGGGTCTTTGCATTGGAGGCATGCCATCAGGTAACTGTCATCAACAAGATTTATGGTGCTGGGAGGAACAAAACAAAGCTCTGTGACCTTCATCTTATAATTGCTAATAGTTAGGTAATACTGACTAAACGGAAGGTAGAGGACACGATCGCAAATTTATTGGAAATCTTGGGCTTGGTCCTCATTTGTGACAAGTGGAATTATAATCCGAACGAGATTTATAGTTTGAGGCATGAGGTTCAGGATTATTTCCACAAAAGGAGAAACCTGGGTCAGGAGAGTGCAGAGATATACATTAACCTAGCTCGCATCCCAAAAGAGCAGCCAAAATGGTTAAGTTTCTATGAGCCGTGGGCAAAGTATCAAAGGAATTTTATGATGGGAAAATCTCTCAATGCAAAACTGAGGTGCAAGGGATGGTCAAAAAGGAAAAATGTAGACTTATAGAGATTCTGATAGGAGATGAGGTGCCTAGGTGCCTCGTTTAGTAACTTTCAGCCGCTTGATCATGAATTTGAAGAATTATATGATAAAGAGGTTGATTCCAACAACAACAATCTTGAAACAAGCCATGAGATCGATGAAGAACAAGTTCCACCTTAGGCTACTAGACCTCGAGAATCCAACAGTCAGAGAGCCTCAAGATGAATGGAGTCACAAGCTTCGTCCACCTCCAACACCTGAAGTAAAGGTAAAAGGATTTGGCAGTCTCCAAGCGGATCCCCAATCACTGCTCAAGGCCAAGTTTTAGAAGGATCTACTGCTAGAGGATTGGGACGTGCTAGTTCTGGTCATAGAAAGCGAAAAAGGATTCAAGATCTAGGTGGCCCCAATGTACCAGTTCGACAAGAAGAAGAAGTGGAGTTCGCTCTACAAAATGTCCTGACCACTACGGCTCAAGTAAGTTTTTCTCCCCCTCTTCTTCCTATTTATACATCTTTGGTCAATCCTTTACCTCTTCCTCTAGAAAGGAATCCTCCTCCCTCAGACCCTAAGCTAGTTATTCTGAATGCACCACCTCCCATTTTTAATGAACCCACTTAAACCACCCCACGCGTCAAAGGAGTGTCATCCTCCATGGCCACTGTTGTGTCTTTAATCGCCCTATCAAAGGCCCCCATTGAAACAACTGACACCACCACTTTACTCGTCACTCTCAGTCCATCTACTTCCAAGAAGGCACCTCTCCATCAATCTATTTCTGTGTTCACCCCTACTAATTTTTCCCCTGCTCAATTTGGTGTTCCACCCTTTTCCATGATCACACTGCCTTTTGTATCCCCTCATGATCACACATCTGAATTTTCCCCTACAGTCACCCTTTTTAGACTACCCCCTAGTGCTTCCATTGTAGCACAGAGCGTTGATGTCCCTTAGAATCTTCAGGGTTATTTTGATGCTACCAAATAGGCCCGAAAGGCTAAGAGGTAGAAAAAATTGTTGAAGAATTTCAAGAAGCCTACCACAAAGAAGATTGAAGCTTGCTTCAATGAGGAGCGAAACTCTTTTCTCATTACTACCGTGAAGTCGCTCATCACCAAGCCTGAAGGGAAAATTGAGATGAAGGACTATGACATTCATGCCGTAGGCATGGATTTGAATGAAACTCACCCGCGTGACAAAGTGGTCCTAGCCAAAGTAACTTGGAAGGTGGTATATGTTGACTATGAGAGGTTGGACAAGAAATTGAAGAAGCACGAGGTAGAGTTGGAAAATGTAAAAGAAACCCTAAACAGGTAGAATGAGGTCTGAGCCACAGAAGCTGAAGTAGCCTGCTTAAAGTAAATTTAAGGCTGGCCAGCAAGGAGATGCGTCCAAGTCACTTTCGGAAGCTCAGAGTGAATAGGTTCAACTTTGTATTGAAATTGAAAATCTAAAGAGATAGCTAGATGATGCCCGATCCCGAACTTCCGATGACATTTGAAGAATCTAGGTGGAAGCAGAAGAGTCAAGACAGGAAGTTAGAAGAATAAGCTCAGAGTTGGAAATTGTCCTTTGGGAGAAAGGTCAAATGGAAGAAAGCACAAGGGCAAGAGAGGCCCAATTTAACCAAGAGTTAGCTGATGCACGAGCATCCAGAGACCTCTCAATAAAAAAGAGCTTGATACCTACGAATTCGGAGTAGATCGTAGCTGGTATTGTCATTCTTGAGCCCGCTTTGCAATTTTTAAGGGATGTTATGAAGTTGAATGCCAAGGTTAGTCTGATGGCTGATCACTTCATGTAGAAATGTTAATCCCAAGTGGAAGATTCACAAATTTTCATTTCCAAGTCATGCATCTCCACTGACTAGGTCTTGGAGAGAGTAGGAATTCCTAATCGGTAGGTTGCCTCCATCAAATCCAATGAGATCATCAACTATCATAGAGTTGCAGCAAAGTGTAAAGAGTGCCAAATGGTGTTGAAAAAGTGGGTAGCTGAAATCAAGGACTTTGATGTCTTCACTACTCATGGGTTGCCTCCTCTTCTTTTTCCCAATGAAGATGTGCTAACAGTGGAGCAAGTAACTGATGCAATCCGACACAAAAGTTGGACCTCTGTGTAACTCCCAAGTTTGAGTACAATGCCCACATTGGATGATGTTGAGCACAAGTTCTATGCTCTTTATCAACTCTCTTATCACCTAGGAGCAGTTTCTTCCAAATGGGGTTTCATCTCTTTTAAGGATATTTTTGATCTCGAGCAAGCCTACAGGAATATCTGAAACCTCGTCCTACAAAATTATGCAGACTAGGAGGTTCAGCATGCTACTTTCATCAAAATCCAAGAACAACCAAAGGCCTAGGTTCATGCCTCTGCAAGTGAAGACCCCATGTGAGTTGCTAGAACTTTGAAGTGTTTTTTTCCTTAATTGTTTCAATTTTTGGCTTGTATAATGTTTTTAGTTTTGAGTGTGCCTACACTCAAGTAGAGTTATCAAAAAGGTGCACAATGTGCCATGTGATGGATGTGCAACTTGCATCTTTCCTCTCCCTTTCGAGAGAGATTTCAGAACACATGTTGGCTCATTAGGGATTTTCAAGGGAGCTATATTCATGAGCTCGAAAGTCTCTGCCCTTTTGACATGTCACCGCTTCACTGTGGGAAAATTGCATCTCCTACGAAGTGATATCTTTTTTGGATTTTTTTCAGAGCTGGTTGGCCTTTTCCTTTCTTGGTTTTTGGGATGGAAGCTTTGATTCAGTGCCTCTAGGTGATGTGATTGGCCAACTGGACCTTTTTTCTAGGTTGTTGTTTTTAGGATTTGATCATTTATGGGCATGTGGCATGTGCTGTCATAATAGTGGTTTACAATTCCTGAGAGGAATGAATTTTAGCTGAAATCACATTTTTTAAGAAAATATAATGATTTAAGCCTTAAAAAGTTCCATTTTAAGGATTCCAATTGAAGAGGGTTTGATCAAATCACCTTAGATCAAACCCCCTTGGATAGAACCTCGCTAGTTTTAAACCATACCTATAAATGTGTCTCCTTTACACCTATCAAAATGCTGATAAAAATCACTTTTGATTTAGATTTTGGGGATCAAATGAATTCATTTAAAATTTATTTTAAATGATTATGGTATTCCTTAGAACAAGCTATCCAATGAATATAATTTTAATATGTTTTGGTTTTGTTATGTATTTGTTTTTAAGTTTTATTAAACATAGGTTTTCATTGAAAATGAATTTCTTTACTCTTCACATGTGGAAAAATAGAAGATTATCAAAAAAAATTTGAAAAATATGAGTGCACAGATATTGAAGTCCTTGATCTAACAAAAAAATAAAATAAAATTTTGACATATACAAAAAGTTGTGTTATCTGATCCTGCGTTGCGAATTTTAATTTGTTTGACTTTGAAACTTTATTAAGAAAAATATTCAATAAAAACTATCTAACCAAGTGGAAGCACTAGATATCAAAGTTACAAATCTAAATTTGAAAGAATTAGAATTTTATCCTTCATGGAAAAAGAGTTATGCGTTATACGGTGTGCGTCACTTTTTAAAAATGTTGTTTTCTGAAAAAAATCTATTTTCATGGGAGATGGAAAAAGTACAATTTGATTCCAAAAATTTTGAAAAAAATATTTTTAGAATCTGCAAACAAAATTTGATGAGACTCTAGTTTGCACCATCTTCCAATTCCTCACAGTTTAGCCGCTATAGGTGCCCGAATGTGAAGATTTAGTTAAAAATAATAATTTCAGTGTCCAGTTTGGCCAAAAATTGTAAACCGCTATTATGGGATCACCCGCATCTATCTTTGCTAAATATCTAAAAAAAATCAATGTGGTAGTTGAGAATTGATGAGCAAAGATCATTGTGACCTAACCAAATAAATATGATTGGATCATGTGTCATTAACTATCAAACACCTAGCAGTATTGACTTCTACCTTGAGGCGGTGTTTTCTTTTTCTACAACTATATAAGGAGGGCAATGACATAATGAGGGGTGGGAATTTCAAGTTTCAATTTCCTTGGAAAAGGAAAGTTTCTTTAGCTTTCTTAGGATATAGAATTACTTTTAGAAGCATAATTGTAGGGATACTTGTCTTTGGCATGTTATATCGATTAAGGTTTAAACTATTGTTGAATTGGCATCTAACCTTTGTTTTAAAGTTTATTTGATATTTAAAGCATGAACTATTGAGGAGAAAATGTTAAGACTATGCATGTATGACCTTTTTCAAGCTTTCTTTCTGTATGAACCAAGATCCTAGTACCTGCAAAACACAATAAACAAACCCATTAGGAGATCATATGCAAGAAAGAATCAAGATTCCCCATGAAATCCATTTAAATTATAAAGAACAAGAAATGAGATGAAAAACATAAACAAGCATAAAAAAAAGCTGTCAAATCCTATTCAAATGCAAAGCAAACTCTTGACCCCATGGGGGAATTGGTGTCAATTTGATATGAAAATTTTCCCTTTCCCAACTCCTATGATGTAAGATTGATGAGTGATGAAGAGTGATTCACTTTGTTGTGTTAGTTTTATGATCAAATTTAATGCACAAAAATTAATTCAAAATCAAACACAATAAAACAACAAATACCCTGGGAAAACCCTCCACTTGAGGGAGAAAAACCCAGCAACAATATATCACTTATATATTGATTAACAATAGAGTCTCTTTTACAATAGAGGCCGATATGAAGGCCTATCACATGCACTCCAATCTGATGCAACAGAATAACAGATTGAGATAATATAATAATGATAATCTCAGCCAACAATATGTCTATCTCCTCTCAATGATAAACTCAAACTGCCTTATAGAGAACTCACACTTCAATGAATGATATCAAACTTAACTTGAATAATAACAATGAGAATGCCAATGAATATATATACAATATAGAGAGGAGGATGTTACTCTTCACAATCAAGTTGGCTTACATAGAAGAATGCAAATCTTCATTGAATCATGTCCCAAGAAGTATAAGATCGGCCTCAATAAGAATACATCTCTTCATTTAATTTGTGCTTCTTCTATAACTAAATATAGTTATAAATCATGCCTCTTCATTTCAACATTATTTAGAGAAAGAAACATCTCTTCATGCATCTAATGTCGGCCAATATTAATCATAAATATATAATTCAAATAGTTGTAAGGCTACATTTGAATTATCATCAGATGCAGAGCTAGAAGAAGCAGCCCGATGCTACTAGAACATCAACACTCCCTCTCAGCTAGGGATGATACTTCTAGCTGCATAAGACATATCACCTCATTGTGATGTCTACCACAATGGCTACAACCATAAGTGGAAAAGAAGAATATCACCTCATCATGATATCAGATATCACCTCAACATGATATCAACCATAATGGCTAAAACCAAGTATGCTATGTACAAGTGTTCATCACTTGCATGATGTTGTCACCTCAACATGACTTTCACCATGGCTCTCCCAGAGGGTGAAAACACAAGTAGAAGAAAAAT
This sequence comes from Sequoia sempervirens, assembly GCA_007258455.2. Taxonomy (NCBI): domain Eukaryota; kingdom Viridiplantae; phylum Streptophyta; class Pinopsida; order Cupressales; family Cupressaceae; genus Sequoia; species Sequoia sempervirens. Next base: position 730,402,666 of record VDFB02281492.1, on the reverse strand, counting down.
CATCACAAACTCTCTCATGTGATGTTGTCATGGAGTCACACACATGACATCCACCATGGCTCTCCCAGAGGGTGGAATCAAGGGATTTCACCTCGAAACTTCTCTTACTGAGAAGAACTCATTAATCAAGGGATTTCACCTCGAACTTCTCTCACAGAGAAGAACTCGTTATCAAGGGATTTCACCTTGAACTTCTCTCACAGAGAAGAACTTGTTATAGAGGATCATTGATACTGAGACTCTTTCTCAGTTAAGGCTAGATTCTCCACCATACCAATATTATCTCGAAAGTACACAAAATTTATTCTGGAGAGGGGCTTGGTGAGAATGTGTACCGTCTACTCATCAGTGCTAATATACCTCAATTGTATAGCTTTCCTCAATACCATATCTCTGATATAGTGGTATTTGATCTTAACATGCTTGGTTCTACCATGAAACACAGGATTGATAGAAAGCTTCACACAACTCTAGTTATCACAATGAATGATAGTAGGCTCCATAGATTGTCCAAAAAATCCTACAAGGAGCTTACGAAGCCACACTACTTCCTGAGCTGCCACACAAGCTGCAATATACTCTACCTCTGCTATACTCAATGCTACAAATGACTGTTTCCTACTACACTAGGAAATCATAGCAGATCCCAAACTGAAGCAACATCTAGAGGTGCTCTTCCAATTAGTAACACTCCCTGCCCAATTTGAATCAATATAACCATGCAACTCCAAGTCCACATCTAAAGAATATCTCAACCCATATCCAACTGTGCCACACAAGTATCTTAGGATATGTTTAGCTGCAACAAGACGTATCTGTCTCGATTCACACATGAACTGACTAAGTGCACTCACAGCATAAAAAATATCTAGTCTAGTGTTAACTAGATACATCAAGGACCCAATTAACTATATGTACATTGTAGGATCCACCAAGTCTGAACTAGGTGCAGCCTCCTTCAAATTATGTAGGTTGGTCTCCATAGTTGTCGACATAGATTTGGAATCCATCATACCAAACCTCTTAAGTATATCAATGGTGTACTTCCCTTGACTTAGAATCATCTCATCTAGTTTTTTCCAGACTTCTAAGCCAAGGAATTAATGCATAAGCCCAAGATCCTTCATCTCAAACTCAGAAGCCAACTCCTTCTTACACTTGAGAATAAGATGATCTTCTCCAGTAAGAATTAAATCATCAACATACAAAACCAAAATCAAGGCTTCACCATAAATTACCTTAAAGTATAGATTTGAGTCCGCATCATTCTTAGAGAAACCCAAGCTTGACTAGTACCAATCAATCCTTTCGTACCATGCATAAGGAGCCTGCTTAAGACCATACAAGGCCTTCTTCATCCTAAAAACATGAGACTCCTTACCATGAACCTTGAATCCATCAGGTTACTCGATATAAACTTCTTCCTCAATCACACCATTTAAAAAAGTTGTCTTCACATCCATCTGATGAATCTTCCATCCTCTAGATGCGGCAATGGAAATAATGGTTCTGAAAGTTCATTGTAGCAAGCAACAGAAGCAAATGTTTCTTCATAAACTCCCTCTTTTTGTGAGAACCCTCTAGCCATGAATCTTTCCTTATACTTCTCAATGCTCCCATCAACCGCATGCTTGATCTTGAAGAGCCATTTTGAAGAAACCACAGATTTTCCTTCGGGTCTAGGAACAATGTCCCAAACATCATTCTTGAGAATTGACTAATACTCCTCTGACATGGCATCCTTCCAAACTTATTGACTAGAAGCTTCCTCAACACTGGAAGGCTTAGACTCAATAATCTGACTCATCAAATCAACATAACTAGAAAACTTGTGAGGTCTCTTACTTTCTCTAAAGGTTCCTCTTGGAGCTGCAAACCTTTCTGTCTCCTTCATTGTTTGCCTAGCCCAAAGAGGTCTTTTTCTCCCAATCACAATATTGGTAGGCCCATCATTAGGTTCCAAGGGCTCAACTTGATCAATATCTTCCTTTGGATTTGAAATCTCCCTTTGAATTTCAGGAGTATGGTCAACTTCCATATCCTGAGGAGACTCCTCATTATCAATCTACATATGAGTACCCTTGGATCTCCTGAATGCAACATCTTCCTTGAATGTGACATCCTTACTGACCTCGATCAACTTTTATCCTGTAATGTATATCTTGTAGGCTTTTGATGTCTCACTGTAGCCCACAAGTATTCCCTTCTTGCCAGAAGGATCCAATTTTTTTCTATTCTCCTTTGGAATATGAACATAGATTGGGCATCCAAATATCCTAAAATGACTCACCTCTGGCTTCTTTCCAGTAAAGGCTTCTTCAGGAGTCATGCTTTCCAATATTTTGTGAGGACTTCTATTATGAACATAGACAACAATCCTAGAAGCTTCTTCCCATAGAAAGGTCTATAGATCTTGTTCATGGATCATGGCTCTTGTTGCTTCCACGATTGATTTGTTATTTCTCTTTGCAACACCATTCTGTTGAGGATTATAGGGAACACAAAACTCCCTCTTAATCCCCGCTTCAACACATAAATTCTGAAAGCTACCAGAAGTGTATTTCCCTCCATTATCCAATCTCAAAACTTTGATTCTTTTCCTAGAAAGGTTCTTTACTTGAGATTTAAACTCCTTGAACCTTTCTAACACTTCCTCAGACTCTTTAGTTTTCAAAAAATAAATCCAAGTCTTTCTAGATCAATCATCAATAAAAAGAATGTAATACAAGAAACCACTCGAAGAAGGAATAGACATTGGACCACATAAATTAGAATGAATGAGATCTAGAATACATTTAGATTTAATTTCTCTACTATGAAATGGAGCTTTTGTATTCTTACCCATTGCAAATCCTTTGCAAGTACCTTCATGCTCCTGGTTGAACTTTGGAAGACCCGAGACCATCTTCTCCATGATAGGTAGAGCCCGAAAGTGAAGATGAGCCAATCTTCAATGCCAAAGATCACACAAGCTTGAAGTATCATGAACTAATTCCTAAAGTGGATGAGTGCACAACCTATAGAGGCTCTCATGTCTTACACCAATTACTTGAGTAGTCTTGAAGTTGGAATTCTTCATCCACACAAGTACTTTTCCTTTCGAGAAGGCAACTTGATATCCTCTATCTTCTAAAGCTGAAATAGAGATAAGATTACTCTTGATTCCTGGAACATAAAGAACATCACATAAATGTAGTGTAATGCTGAAATCCAAATGGAAAGTAGAGGTCCCAATCCCTTTCTCTGAGTAGCTAGCATCATCTCCAATAATGAATTGTTCGAAAGAATCTCTCTCCACCAAGCTTGATAAGTGCTCCTTAAAACCAGTGATGTGTCGAGAAGCACCATTGTCGATCAACCAATTGTTGGTGTTTGTAGGTACATTGCTTGATAATGCCAAATATAACAAATATTCACATGAATCCTTCTGTGGAGAAGCATTATCAACATCTACAATGGTGGCCTGTTGCTTAGGTCTAGATGGACAATGCTTAGCAAAGTGGACAAACTTATCATAGCTAAAGCATTGGATCTTGGACAAGTCTCTCTTTTTCTTTAATGTGGGAGCACCATCATTTCCCTTATCTTGATTCCTCTTGAAGAATCCCTTCTTTCCATCTTTTCCTTTCTTCTTCGAGGCTTGGGAGGTGAGAACATGAATCTCTTCATTGTTTGAACTTTGACCAACGCCTCTAGCCACCAACCTTGACTCCTCTTGAATCTAGTCAACCCTCAAATGATCAAACTTAGGAAGTTTTGATCTTGCACCGATTCCTTGAATGTAAGACTCCCATGATAAAGGAATACCATTGAGAGGAAGCATGGTCAAGTCATTATCATCAATCACATGACCGATTGTAGAGAGTTGATCTCTCAATTCCGAAATCCTCATGAAATAGGCAATCATTGTTTCTCCTTTTGCCATCTTCACATGGTGTAGTTGTTGCTTCAGTGCAAGTGCCCGGCTGGTGTTGTTGATTTTGTACATCTCCTCCAACATTTTAAACATGTATCTTGCCATCTTCAACTTAGAGACAATAGGAACGATATGGTCCTTAACAGAATCAACCAACATCCTCTTTGCCTTGTTGTCTTTCTTTCTCCACTGCAACTTCTCTTCTTCCTCCTCTGGTTCAGGAACTTTGGTCTCCAGAAACTCATCCAAATTATTCTCTTTGAAGGTGAGCATTATTCTAAACCTCGATGATGTATAGTTGAGTTCTCCCTCGAGTCTATCCTCAATTTTAAGATCATTCACCATCTTGACTAAAATAGATATGGACAAAGATATGAAAAGAGAATGGAGAGTATCATTGCGATAACAAAATCTGATCACGATCTTCTTCAAACCTACTCTGATACCATGTTAGTTTTATGATCATATTTAATGCACAAAAATTAATTCAAAATTAGACATAATATCACAAAAGATACCCTGGGAAAACCCTCCACATGAGGGAGAAAAAAACAACAATATATCACTTATATATTGATTAACAACATAGTCTCTTTTATAATAGAGGCCGATATGAAGGCCTATCACATGCACTCCAATATGATGCAACAAAATAACAGATTGAGATAATCTAATAATGATAATCTCAGCCAACAATATGTCGATCTCCTCTCAATGATAAACTCAAACTACCTTATAGAGAACTCACACTTCAATGAATGATATCGAGCTTAACTTGAATAATAACAATGAGAATGCCAATGAATATATATATAATATAGAGAGGAGGATGTGACTCTTCAAAATCAAGTTAGCTTACATAGAAGAATGCAACTCTTCATTGAATTGTGTCCCAAGGAGTATAAGGTCGACCTCAATAAGAATACATATCTTCATTTAATTCGTGCTTCTTCTATAACTAAATATAGTTATAAATCGTGCCTCTTCATTTCAGCATTATTTAGAGAAAGACACATCTCTTCATGCATCTAATGTCGGCCAATATTAATCATAGCCATAAGGCTACATTTGAATTATCTTCACACACAGATCTCGAAGAAGCATCCCGATGCTGATAGAACATCAACATGTTGAAGATTCAAGTGTGCTCCATGATGAAAAACCTGCATAACCTAGCTAATACTTTGATAAATGGATGAAAAATGCTAATGCTTGAAGATGAAATTGAGTATAATAAGTTTGCTCAAATTGTGGATGATGAAATGAGGAAAGAAGCCTCCTATTTATAGAATGATAAGATGGAGAAATGCCCAAAATGAAGCAATGTGGGACTAACATTCAACCAATGGAAAGATGCCACTTGTCAAGAGATGGATGGATGAAGGATGTGCATATTTTGATGAATGTTCCCATAAATGCATTTATTTAAAATTTGAAATTAGTGAAACGACAAGGTGGATGAAGAGTAAAATGGAGTAATGGCCACTTGGCTCAATGAAAAAGGACTTGTAAGATGAAATAAATGTCTTGTTGGAAGGACCTATCCCACTTGGAGGGATTTTCAAATTGAAGAAATATTCCCCTATTATGCCATGTTGAGAGAAAATAGGGATTTAATAAATGAGTTAAATCTATTTTCATGTGCAAGTGGAAAAAGCTAGAGGATGGGACATTGATTAGAATTAAATTAATTAAGGGTTAATTAATTTAATGAAGGATTAGATGATGTGATAATTTTGACTTAGATTTATGGGTTGATTTAAATCAAAGATGAGAAGAATGTGATTTTAGAGATAGTTAAATAAATATTTTGTTTTATTTAACTAAAGAGGATGATTGGTTAGATTAAATCAAATAAGGTTTTAATTTATTTAGTTTAATGAGATAAACTTTAGAGATTAATAAAATTGATTTATTTAATAAATAAAGAGCTAGGGTTAATTAGATTAGATTGATTGATTTAATTAACGAGGGAGAATGACTTAATCAGATAAATGATTTATTTATTTAAGAGAAGAAAATTGATGAATTTAATCAAATAAGGGTATTCGATTAAATGGTTAGATAGGGGGATGATTCAGGATGAAAATGATGTTAGTAATCAGGATCAAATGTGCAATGTCAATCAATACATTTTACGTGACTACATTTTTCCCCTCTTTGAAGCGATGCACTTGTTGCATTGGTTCAAAGAATAACTTGTCTCGATCAAAAAGCCAAAAAAAAATTGATTTCAAAATTTTCCTCACTGTTGCCCTAGTAGAAAAAACATGCTGATATACTGCCCCCTCGAGAGATTGGACAAAAATTTTGATTTTCTGGGTGATCTCACGAAAAAGAGGGGCAAAGTGCCTAATGGGTCCAGAAAGGCTTTGGAAGGTCAAAATATGCAAAAAAATGGTGAACAGCCTTTGGACGAACAAAAACAAGATTGAGGGACCAAAACCCTAACAAAACGGCCAAACGAGGTCAAAAAATCCTAATTTTTAGGCTTAAATAGGTCTTGAGGGGTCACTTCCAATTCATTTTCATATTCAGCCTTAAGAGATTCTACAATTTTGAGTTTTGACACCTTGGAGAAATGACACAATGACAACTCCCCATGTACATTTTGGACAGGGTATAGACACATCAAAGGCTTCCCGACACTAGACCAAGATCCTTGTACCTGCAAAACACAATAAACAAACCCATTAGGAGATCATATGCAAGCAAGAATCAAGATTCCCCATGAAATCTATTTAAATTGCAAACAACAAGAAATGAGATGAAGAACATAAACAAGCATAAACAAAAGCTATCAAATCCTATTCAAATGAAAAGAAAACTCTCGATCCCATGGGGGAATAGGTGCCAATTTGGTGTGAAAATTGGCCCTTTCCCAACTCCTATGATGCAAGATTGATGAGTAATGAAGAGTAATCCACTTTGTTGAAGATTCAAATGTTCTCCATGATAAAAAAAACCTACATAACCTAGCTAATACTTTGATAAATGGATGAAAAATGGTAATGCTTGAAGATGAAATTGAGTATAATAAGTTTGCTCAAATTGTGGATGATGAAATGAGGAAAGAAGCCTCCTATTTATAGAATGATAAGATGGATAAATTCCCAAAATGAAGCAATGTGGGACTAACATTCAACCAATGGAAATATGTCACTTGTCAAGAGATGGATGGATGAAGGATGTGCACATTTTGATGAATGTGCCCATAAATGGTTTATTTGAAATTTGAAATTAGTGAAATGACAAGGTGGATGAAGAGTCAAATGGAGTAATGGCCACTTGGCTCAATGAAAAAGGACTTGTAAGATGAAATAAATGTCTTGTTGGAAGGACCTATCCCACTTGGAGGGATTTTCAAATTGAAGGAATATTCCCCTATTATGCCATGTTGAGAGAAAATAGGGATTTAATAAATGAATTAAATCTATTTTCATGTGTAAGTGGCAAAAGCTAGAGGATGGGACATGGATTAGAATTAAATTAATCAAGGGTTAATTAATTTAATGAAGGATTAGGTGATGTGACAATTTTGACTTAGATTTATGGGTTGATTTAAATCAAAGATGAGAAGAATGTGATTTTAGAGATAGTTAAAGAAATATTTTGTTTTATTTAACTAAAGAGGATGATTGGTTAGATTAAATCAAATAAGGTTTTAATTTATTTAATTTAATGAGATAGACTTTAGAGATTAATAAAATTGATTTACTTAATTAAATAAGGAGCTAGGGTTAATTAGATTAGATTGATTGATTTAATCAACAAGGGAGAATGACTTAATCAGATAAATGATTTATTTAATTAAGAGAGGAAAATTGATGATTTTAATCAAATAAGGGTATTCGATTAAATGGTTAGATGGAGGGATGATTCAGGATGAAAATGATGTTAGTAATCAGGATCAGATGTGCAATGTCAATTAGTACATTTTACGTGTCTACACTTTCTTAATATTATCATTTTGAATGAAACATTGTGTCTTGCAAGTTGAATCTGAATAGTTTAAGTAGTTGATTTCCATGCTTTATGCTCGTATGGTAGAATAGTGACTGGTGAAAATTGGATTATGTCATTGGACTTCTCTACTTTTCTGAAGGGTTGTTGTTTTACTATATTATGTTGTATTAGGAGAGAGAGCTTATGCAATTTTTGAATGTTCTTTCTATTACCCTTAGAAATCTTTATGTTTGATCAGACCTTAATGAACACTACCTATGAGAAGATTTGAAAGTCTGTATTGTGCTTTATTGTTAGCCTTTGTAGTTTGTTCTCTTTCCAACAATGAAGGGTTGTGGCGTTTTGTGTCTAATTATATCAATCATAGAAATGGTTGGGTTTTAAATGTTGTAAAAGTGTTGGCGTATCACCCTTTTCATGTTTTATATTTACATTTCTTTCTACCCTTTACTCCAAACCCCCAAAGAAGAGCCGAATTTCTATAAAAATCCTAGAGGTATTCAGTGAGGCAAAAATTGATCCCCCACTCACTGAATTTCCCATGAGACTATCAGAGAGGCGTAAGCTTTGATGATCAAAACATCCTTCACTTCATCAAAATTTGCAAACTTTTGAACACACCAACACTTTGTGACTTAAACATAATCAACCAAATGCTAACTTAGCTACTTTGTATGTGAAATGAATCCTTTTCCATGCATTTGGTTAAGTTAGTTATCATCTTTGAACTAGCTTATCTTGAAAGTCACGAGTCTATCCTAAAGATTTCCCAGTTCATAAACATCCTTTATCCAAACATCAAAACATCAAACTTAATTCAAAAGTGTTGTCCCAAAATGTTTGCAAATATCACTTCCCACAACATTCACTTTTTCATCTTGTATTATCACCATTGCTCCAAAAAGACTTAGAGTGTCCTTTTTACCTAGATTTGAGTGAATTAGAGAGTTCAAACATTATAAATCTCAACATAACTCTCCCATAGGTGACCCAAAATTTATGGTAAAGACAAGATCACAACACAAGAGAATCATGGAGAAAACCAAAGTCACATTCACCTCAAGTGATCCCAATCCTCAAGATTTTGATCCAAGAAGTCAAGTTAGCCCATCACAACCCTGATCTCCATTAGGGCCGTATGAGATAGAAGATGTCATGGAAAATCCATTTGGACTTACTAGGGAAGAAATCATGGAACATCAAGCCTTAGAAAATGTGGCTCTAATTTCCCCATATTTTGTTGCACAATCAGTGACACAAGGCTATACTTCATCTATGATTTAACCAACTCCACCCCTTGTTCCAAGTCAACCCTTAACATCTAGTCTTGCAGCTAGGCTAGGATCCAACCTTGGTCTCACTTCATGTCTAGGAACAAACACAACTATGGGTATTTACAACACAACCATTCCATTAACTACTAACCTTCCTGAAAACACAAGATGGACACCAACATTTGGAACCAATTACATTCCATGATGCCACAACAACCTCAACATTTTGAGCACAACCATATCCATCTATCACCACAAATACCCCAAGTGTACCTAATGTTACGCAAAGTAATGTGAACCATGTACCTCAAGTAGGAAAACAAGAGCAAGTTAACACTCTCACACAAATTCAACCCTTGAAAAGTGGTTCCAAAAACCCCATTGACACATTGAAACACTTGTGGCTACCCAAGCTACTCAAGTCAATCCACCATCCACATAAAACCCATCTATCATCGATCCAAATCAAAACAACACCTTGGTTACAAATCCTGTCAAGCAAGGTAATACCTTGATCTCACCTCACATAGAACAAGGGAACCCCCTACCCATTGGTCAAGGGAACCCTGTCAATCAATTATAAGGTTTGAATGTGCCATTACCATTGCAATATCTAATGGCATCATCATATTTCTCCATGGTCCCTCTCATCATGCAAAATCAAATGGGACCTCAAACTTAGATTCCTCCATCTCAATCCACCATATTGCAAGTAATGTTGAACCAAGGGAACCCCCAACCTCTCATCAAAAACCCACAACCCACACAAAAAAATAAACACACAAAACCCATTGTAGGTGTCTCAACAATCAAACGATCCTACATTGCAAGCACATGGCTTAGTTTTATAGCAAGCACAACAGGCTTATCAACAAGTAGCCTTAGTAGCACAACAACAACAATAAGTAGCCTTAGTAACACAACAACAACATCAATAAGCCTTAGCAACAAAAAAACAACAGAAACAACATCAAGCAACCTTAGCAGCACAACAACAACAACATCAAGTAGCCTTAGTAGCACAACAACAACAAGAAGCTCAACAAGCTGCCTTAGTAGTGCAACAACAACAAAAACAACAAAAAATCAGCCCTAGCAGCCCAACAGTATGGCCAACAACAACAATTGAATGTGCAACAACAAGGTTCCTACTATAACCCTCAACAGAACATCGTCAATCCAAACATGTTAGGAACATATACACCCAAAAAATCATCACCTTACCCTACAACGCCATATACACCATACAACACCTTATCATATTAGAACCCATTCATCATCCCAACATATGTTCCTTCACCAAACTTGCAAGACGATCTAGCATCACAACTTAAGGCATTGTCACAAGAAATTTAGGATAATTTTCGGATGGGAAAGAAAAAGAAGCCTTATACACAAAATCTATGTCCATATCCATTTGATCGAAGCATCACAATGGTACCATTCCCTCCTGGATTTGAAATCCCCAAATTTAATAAATACAAAGGGAGAGGAAATCTTGTGGACCATATCAAATAATTTAACGTCATGTGTATGGAGGTCGCCTATAATGAGTCCTATTTGATGCACCCCTTCCCACTAAGTTTAACAGGTTCTTCCATGGATTGGTTTTCTCAATTGCCTCCAGGTGCCAAATTTTTTCAATAAATCATTGAAAAATTGATAGATCACTTCCTTTAATCTTGACATGGATGTAAGCTTGGAAGAGTTACATACTCTCAAGCAGAACAAAGGAGAATCTTTCACCAATTTCTTACAATGATGCAAACAAATAGCTAGCAAAAAGCAAGTGGCCACTTTTCTGACGAACAACAAGTGGGAATTATCATATAAAATCTAGATGCAAATCTATCCTTCCACTTGAAAATGTAGTGCATTACCTCTTATGACGAGCTTGTCCCTAGAGCCCTTAACATCGAGAGAGCCCTAATCTCATAGGGAAAGACACAAGTATATAGAGACAACCACCCATCCACTAGTTCTAATGACAAGCCCCACTATTGGGCCAAGAACAAGAATGTTACTAGTGATGGTGTTGTTGATGCAAAGCTAGTCTTAACTGCTCCAAGACAAGAAAAAATCCAAACCATAAACACTCAACATGGACAACAAAGAAAAAGCAATGCTTCAAAATGATAATTCACTTCCATAGGAGAACATATGGAAGATGTGTTGAAGAGGTTGATACAATCTAATCTTATCACACTCCCAGATTTCTCAAACTATCAAGAGCCACAAGTCAAACCTCGTAGCTATAGAGAAGATAATTTTTGTGAATTTCACTGATATAAAGGTCATAACACAGAATTTTTTTTTAAACTCAAACATCTAATAAAATATCTTATTGAACAAGGAGACATTCATGTCGATCAAAAATCTAGGAATGAAAATCTAAAAATTTACACAAACCCTATGCTTGACCATACAAAAGCAAAAGATTTAGGAAATGCATCAACCTCAAAAAACATAAACAATACCCATGATACCATAGTGGGACATATTTATTTATCACAACATGAGGAATCAGACATGTATCAAGATACTATTTTAAAACAAATTCCAAACCCATCAACAGTGTTTAGCACTATCTTATACCATAATGACATCAAGTGGATATCAAATTGTGATATCTCTCCCACATATGACTCAATGATTGGGAATGTTGAAGAAGTTCCAAATGAGCCAGAAATATGCCTTGTTGCACCCATACCCACAAACTATTGTGAAGAGTCTTTTACTAATGATGTATCATCCACCCAAGGATCGTGTTAAGAGGAGGCTCTTGAGGATAACGAAATTTATTCCAAATAGAGTCAGGATCAAGAACCCCTATCCCCAAAGTTTCACCAAGAGCTAAGGGACATCTTCCAAACCATTTTAAATGCCAAAGATGTCCCTGATATCACCCCTAAGATGTTTCTTTTTGATGAGCATATAGACGTTCTTCATCCAAAACATGAGTCTCCCACTCTTGATATTCCTACACAAGAGCAAGAAATGGTCAATATTCTTGATTCTTATAATGATTGTGCATCATCCCCATCTTTTGAGTCAACATCAATATCTTTTGAAGCAATATCAATAAAGAACGATGTCATAGAACCAAAGAAAATAGTTCATATTCCTGAACAGCAGGAACCCATAGCAATATCATGTGTTCATGAAAATTCATATTCAGTGGCTATGGATCAGAGGGTACATTATTAGGGAAAAGGATCAGGTATTGATAATACCTTCACAACACTGGGGCAAATATTGTCTACAACAAACATCAATATATGGGGTACGAAGAATCCTTATGATGTTTTTTTTTTAAATACTACAACTAGTTGTATATTGAGTTGGAATTCACCCATCATCTCATACACAAATTGGAACCAACATAAAAAAGAAGAATTCCTATCAAATCAAGGAAAAGATCATCAAAATAAATGAAGTTGTCAAGAAAAAAGGACAAAGCAAATACAAATGGATACCCAAGAAAAATAAAGAAAATCATTCCTCAAAAACTCCATTAGTCAAAGAAACTATGGGGAAAAATAAAAAAATGGAAATGTATCCATCAAAAGAGTCCTCAAATACAAAAGAAAGCTTCTCAACTAAGGAATAAAGTATATCTAGTGGTTGGTCCTAATTCCATGAAAACCTCCATTCCCACCCATCATTTCTCATCTTCCCAAGTTTGGAGAGTAAAAGGTTCCAAGCTATCGACCAATCCATCCCATATTCCTTCATGCATGACACCATACACTCCATTCACAATATCCAATTCTCGCATTGACCGTGTGTTGGAAGCTACCCTTCATCATAAGGATTTTGAAGACACTTTATCACGATGTGCACACATAGACAAGGTTAATTATGGTATCCACAAGGCATATCAAAGTTCTTCAAGGTTTCATTCAAGTGCTCATATCTTAGAAAAGCAGCTTCTTTAGGTAGGATATCACTAACACATTATGATAGTGACCTCTACATCAATACCACCAGGTGGCTCAACATGAGGGAAAAATTTCCAAAAAATTAAAAAAACAAAAAAAATAAGAAAATAGTAAAAATAAAAATCGTCCTCCAGTGAAAACCACTACGATGGCACTTTGGGAAAGTACTATGATGAAAACCTAACAAAAAATCATCGTGAGTAGAATCAAGCATATATATGATCCTTCTCAGACAGAAGCATCTCATCCTTGTCATGATAAATCCAATGTTCCCTTCATCCATCCAATCCAGATTTATCTAGATATTCCACTTTATCTTGATCTTGACAAGATTCGGCGTATACTTCAACTCTACTCATGAAAAACTTTTGATAGGCTCTTTAAACCATTTTATCTCATGAAGCCCATAGCCCATATCTAGAATGATAAAACTCTGTCAAAATATTCACATATACATTACCTATCTTGGTTATCCATTCCATTATAAAGAATTGCTAGACACTAGGGCTAGGTTATTGCACTCTTGTTTTAAAAAAACTCTTGATCCATGTCTTTTATCTCACAATGTGACATCAACATCATGATCTAGGTATTGTTTGCATCAAGATATTATTAAAAATCCCAAAAACATCCATAAAACCTCATGAAAATCCAAAAATGTTTGCAAAATCATGTACAACTAAAATCCAAAAATATTCACAAAATTGTAAATTCAAAATTCAAAACATCCAAAACACATCAAAATCCCTAAAAAGGTCAAAACATCAAAATTACAAAAAGAAGTACCCTTGTCGAACTACATCATCTTTGAGCTTGAATGTAGGAAAGGACATCATTGATGTGCCCCCGAAAAAAACCCTAGGTCGGTCCTTTAGGAGTCCGTCATAATAAACTAAAATTTTGTCAATTTTTCATCTCTCATTGTCAATAAGTCGAGTCAGTTGAACTATGTGGTCTCTACGTGTATAATGTAGGCAAGGCTTTGTTGGACTAATCACTAGCATCCCCCTTTTGGGTTCATGACATGGGTTAACTGCCTCCCGTGAATCTGGGTAAGTCTGGTGTTTCTAGCGGGCGTTAATGGGTCGATCTTTTGGCGCAATGAAAAACATACCAACAATTGGTATCAGAGCCTTAGGTCATAGGTTTGAATCCCCTCAAGTAATGCTGAGGGGGGATTGTTGGACTAATCACCAACGTCCCCCCTTCGGGGTTCGTGACATGGCTTAACCGCCTCCCATGGATTTGGGTAAGTCTGGTGTTTGTAGCAGGCATTGCTGGGTCGATCTTTTGGCACAACGACAAACATACCAACATGCTTATCTTTGATCAGCCCCTGACGCCCCTAGGATAGGTCTTTTAGGATAGGTTCTTGGTCAAAACTCTCAAAAATCCTTAACATTCAAATATTGAAAATTCCTAAACATCTAGATAACTCAAAAAATCCAAACACATTCAAATAACTTCTAAGAAAAACTCCTAACCATTCAAATATCGGAAAAGCCAAAAAATTTTGAAATATCATAAAATAACAAAAACATTAGAAAACATTCAAAAGACCTAAACAACCTTGAATAACTCAGAGAAAACCCTAAACAAACTCAAATAATCAAAAACCAAAATATTAGAAAACATTCAAAAAGACCAAAAACAACCTCAAAACATTTCAAAATACCAAAAACATTGAAATACTCTCGAAAATCCAAAACCACCCATCCCATTTCGCTTTCACCCATTATAAGCTTTCATCCATAATAAATTGATCGTCACCTTCAACCTTTGGAAAAAAAAATAGAATACAAGTGTCGCAAGTCATAAAGTGAGAACCTAAGTGTCAAAATCTCAAGTCTAGATCATAAGTAAATGCATCAGTGAATTTTTTATCAATGAATCATCATAACATCATCATCCTAAATCAAACTATCTGATCAACATGTCCTAGGATGTATCCTTCCTACGATGGACATTAGTATCAGAAATCACCTTAGCTAAATTAAACTAGGCAAGATATATAGATAACACTGACTGTTTGTCTTTGATCTTTTCTTCTAATTTATCTTAATGGCCCATTCCAAGGATCTCTCGATGATGTCTGTCAAAATGATTTAGAGAGAAAGGAATGGGTCATCGATCATTATCTTTAGTTTTTTGTGCTTTTGGGTATTCTTGTAAAATAATCTTGGCGCATACTTGCTTAGTTGTGTGTAGGAAGTTGTTTGGAGTAGATTGGTTGCTATTGTGTATGATTTGGTCTGATATATTCTAAGCTTCTAAACTACATTACGATGAGGTTTCCATATGTCAAGGTGTGAACAAGAACTATCTTATATGTTTACAGATTCAAAGTCCATTACACTATATACAATGCCATCCTGGTTATCAATACCTTGATGCATCATGTCTATGTGTTATATCAAAAATAAGGAATTTCAGAAATCCCAATCCCAAGATATGAGCAATCATCATGCATGTCTCATCACCATAATCTAATAAATTCTTGGTCCAGATCATGGACTTGTTGGAATTTTTGAATCAATCTCAAAATCAATGGTCAATCCATTCATGTTATTCTTCTTATTCTTCTATCTTTACTAACATTTATATCCAAGAATCAAATCTATGTGATCTACATCGACATATACATGAGGCTACCCATAGCTAATGACTATCTATACATCATGAAATCTATCTACATCAACATTTGAGATTTCTAGGAACTATTTTTCATCCTCTTTACTAGCAATCCCTCTTCTACTGGGGCACAATGAGGCATCCATATCATCTTCAACTCAACAATCTGAAAAGTTGTAGCTCTTTGATTCAAAAGCAACCTAAAATCTCAAGCATCTCAAGCATAAGTTTTATTTTCACCTATCGTGAGCCCGATCGGAACACTTTATTCCTTGATCGATCTCTCGAGAGGGAAACCAACCATCTTTCGATCATATCGATATC
Organism: Sequoia sempervirens; assembly: GCA_007258455.2. Taxonomy (NCBI): domain Eukaryota; kingdom Viridiplantae; phylum Streptophyta; class Pinopsida; order Cupressales; family Cupressaceae; genus Sequoia; species Sequoia sempervirens. Next base: position 730,386,614 of record VDFB02281492.1, on the reverse strand, counting down.
AAATCTAATAGACTTTGTTCCTAGCCTTGCTGCAAATCTTGATCAAATTATCAAATCAATCATCATTGGGATATATCTTTCCCTACCAATCCTTGTGTTATTCAACAAAATCCTTGCATTGTTGTGAATCCTCAACAATGTTATCAATCAATCAATCAGATCAATCAACTTTAGCTTGGCTATCGACATCTCAAAGAGATCATCGATATTCGTCATCAGCATCGTCATCAACATCAAAAGCAACATCAATCTTTAAACCAATGCAACGAGTACATTGCTTCAAAGAGGGGCAAAATTTAGACACCTAAAAATTTCTTGATGGATCACATTGGCTAACTAACATCATTTCGTCCTCAAACCCATTCTATTTTTGATTGTTTAATTAAATAAGCCTAATTATTTAGTTAAATGCCTCATTTTCACCTATTAATCTAATTGACCTAATTGGGTTAATTCACCCCCTCTCACACTAACATTTCATCTAATTTAATTAAATAATGCAAATTATTTAATTTTAACTCTAAGTCCTCTTATTTAATTAAATAACCTAAATTATTTAATTAAATATCATATTTGCATCTCATTTTCATTAAATAAATCAATAATTTAATGAATATCCTCACATTCCTCAAATTTAGTTTTAATTAACTAAATTGCTAATTTCCCTCGAATCCACTTGCATAGGGAATATTCCAAAGGAATATTCTCCTATTTTCCTCCAAAAAAAGGTAATGATTACTCCAAACAAACTTTAAAACAAGTTTTTAAAGTTGTTGCAAAGTGTGTTTGTTTGCATGACTATGAGCCCTTTATCTTTTTTTGATCCATGTGATCTTTGATTCTCACCCATTGATGAGAATCCTTGATCCATGTTTCATCCTCCTTTCATTTGTGACCATTGATAAATCAAATCAATCTCATCCATTTCTTTTTCATTTGATCTCCATTAAATAAATTATTTAATGAATATCATATAATCCCCTAATTTGCATTATTAAGACTTTGTTTTAATTATCAAATTACTAATTCTCCCACTTGCAAGAGAATATTCTAAGGGAATATTCCTCCTTTGCACTTCCTCCAAAAGGGGAATATTTCCATGGAATATTCCTTCCCCTTTTTGTACAATTAAAATTTGTTTTAATTTGCAAAATATCTATTTCCTTGCCCATGAGAATATTCCAAAGAATATTCTTTCTCCTTGAATCATTTGAAAAAAGGATATTCTCACTTGACTTCTTGAGCAAGCTAAACTTGTGACTTCTTGAGAAAGTTACCTTTTGACCTGTGCGCATAGGTCAAAAGTGTGTTTGTTTAGAACAAATGAGAACCCTTGATTAAATCTTATCATCGATTCTCATCCCTTGATGAGAATCCATGATCCATGCCTCCAACTTCTTCCATCCTTGACCATTTATTAGCCTTTTTTATCTCAACCCTTTGTTTCTCATTTGTTTTCTTATAAATAAAACACTATTTGGAGACAAATGGATCCATCTTTCAATTGCAAACTTATGCTATTGAATTCACTCACACTCACAATCATAATTTACTCATATTTAGCATATTTCAGTTCATTTTTAGTTGCATATTAGCTTTAAGCTTCCATTAATGGCTTCCATGATAACATAGATGCATACATTTAGCTTATTTGTTAATTAGGATCTTAATCTCTTTAAGCTTGCATACATTTAGAGTAGATTTGCATACACCCATATCAATCATCTTAGCATAAATAATGTTTAAAATAGCTTGCATCATATTCATTTAGCTTTAAATCATGTTTTCATACACATCTATCAACCTTTCATCAGTTTTCTTCAATAAAATTGATTGAAATAAGCTTATTATCCAAGGGATTGGGAAAGGGTTTCCATTCCACATCAATGCGACACCACTCCCCCAATAGGATAAGTTTTGATGTCTTAGATTAGAGGTTTTTTAAGCTTTCATGATTTAGAATGTTAGTTTTAATGGCTTATTTGTCTTTGTTTACAGTGAATGATCTTATTGGGATTAATGCTTAGTGGGTTAAATATGCCTTGAATTCATATGGATCGAGTGTAGTTAACCTTCACTATGTCATTAGTCACAACAACAAGCCTTGATCACATAGCAACAATAGCAAAAAAAAAACAAGACCAACAACAACTGTTACTTGCATACCAAAAACAAAATCCCAACAACAAGTGTTGCTAGCACAACAATACACCCAACAACAAATGCTTGCACAACAACAATAGGTTTTGTATTATAATCCCCAACAAAACATCATGAATCCTACTACACAAGGAGAATATACACCACCACCTCTATCACCATTGCCTCCATACTATCAGAATCCATCCTACACACCATACGATACCCCATCATATCAAAATCCCACTTATAACCTATCCACCATCCCACAATACACCACATATGCTCCTCCACCGAATCTGCAAGATGGTGTGTCATCACAGCTCAAGGAACTCATGTAAAAAATCTAGGACATTCGAGTGGGAAAAACCAAGAAACCACATATGCAACAGAACTTGTGTCCTTACCCCTTTGATAGGAATATAGCGATGGTACCTTTTCCACCAGGTTTTGAGGTTCCAAATTTTGATAAATACACAGGATGAGAAAGTCTAGTGGATCACATCAAATAATTCCAGGTAATGTGTATAGAGGTGTCTTACAATGATTCCTACTTGATGTGCCTTTTCCCACGTAGTTTGGTGGGGCCAATAATTGATTGGTTCTCACAATTGCCTCTGAGAATTCAAAACTTCCAAAAAATAATCGATTGATTCATAGACCATTTCTCCTTCACTCTTGACATGGATGTCAGCTTGGAAGAGTTGTATACCCTCAAGAAAAAAAAGGGGGAATCCTTTGAAAAATTCCTACAATGGTGGAGGCAACGAGCTAGCAAAAGCAAATGGCTTATCCCTGAGGAGCAATAGGTCAGAATCATCATTGCTAATGTTGACATAGATAATTTATCCTTTCAGTTAAAGACGCAATGTGTCACATCTTATGATGAGCTTATCCCTAGGACCCTCAACATTGAGAGAGCCCTAATTGCACAAGGGATCACACAAGTGTATAAAGACAACCACCCATCCACTAGTTATAATGGCAATCCCCGCTTTTGAGCCAAGAACAAGAATGTTACTAGTGATGGTGTTGTTGATGCAAAGGTGGTCTTAACTACTCCTAGGCAAGCAAACACCCAAACCATGAAAACACAACAACCATCCATGCCACCGCCAAACAATCAACCAACAATCAATGTTGAAAACACTCAACATGGACCACAAAGAAGAAACAGTGCTCCTAAGCGACAATTTACTCCCTTAGGGTAACCTATAGAGGATGTGTTGAAGAAGTTGATACATTCTAACCTAATCGTACTCCCATATTTCTCAAACTATCAAGTGCCACAAGTCAAACCTCCTAGCTATAAAGAAGATCATTTTTATGAATTTCATTGATACAAAGGTCATAAAGAACCAAATTATTTTAGACTCAAATATCTAATACAAGATCTTATTGAACAAGGAGACATTGATGTTGATAAAAAAATTGGGAATGAAAATCTAAAAATTTACACAAAACCTATGCCTAATCATGGAAAAACAAAATATTCAAGAAAGGAATCAACCTCAAATAGCATAAACCATACCCATGATACCACAGTGGGACACATTTTTGTTATTCATTCATCGCAACATGAGGAATCAAACATGTATCAAGATACTATTTTAAAACAAATTCCAGACCAATCAATGGTGTCTAACTATATTTCATACAGTCGTGGCATCAAATATGTATCAGATTGTGATATCTATCCCACATATGACTCAATGATTGGGGTGTGTGCAAGAAGTTGAGTCCACTTTTTGGTCAAAAAGTGGAAGTGTTTTTCTTGATTTTTAGAATTTGTCACATTTGACCTAAAAATTTGAAGCACTTAATGATTGAATCTTAGAAAATGTTAGTAATGTGAAATGTAGTGCTCAGATTCTAGTTTCCAAATATATAATTTATTTTAATACCCAGATGATACAAATTGATTTTCAATAGGCGTGTCTAAAAACCATTGTTTTAAAGTCACTTTTAATGACCATACCATGCATGTGAACTATATTTTCAGCTAGAAATAAAAGTATTTTTTAAAATCCTTTTGGGAAAAGATTTTTAAGACATTGAAGATTGTTAAAGATATTTTTTGTAATTTTTTCTAAATATTATTTTCTTAATTAGTTTTTTATTGGTCCTAATTGTTGTTTTGAAAACCCCTCGTGTATGTCAAGCATAAGTAGACCTAAAATTATCATTTTTTGATATTTTTTTAAAATTAAAAATAATTGTTTGAATATTTTGACATATAATTAATTTTTTTAGAAATGTAAAAAAATAAAAGGTTATTAAAAAATAAGAAAACCTGTTATTTCAGGTTTATGGAACAGTTACATCAAAATTTATTTGAAAAATAGAAAAAGTAATCAAATTGTAAAAAAATTACATATTTGAAATCTACACAGTCTCATCTATAATGGGTTTTAATTTCACAAAATAATTTTGAAAAAAAACTCGTTAGCCATATTGACATAGTGAGTTTTTTCTCTTGATATTGCCATAACTTTTTACTTGTAGGTCTAACGCTAAGGGTTGGGTTACCAAGCCTTTTATGAGCCTAAATCCAAGTGGAAAACATAGATTATTATTTTCAAATCTTTTGGAATGAGTACCCACTTTAAAATGGTTACCTATTCTTAAAAAAGAATGGGTACCTATTTTAAAGCTAAAAAATGACACTTCCACTGAAAGTGGGCTCAACTTCTTGCACTTACCCATTGGGCATATTGAAGAAGTTACAAAGAAGCATGAAATTTACCTTATTGTACACACACCTACAAAAAGTTATGAAGAGTATTTTTCTGATGACGTATCATCCACCCAAGGATCATGCCAAGAGGAGGCTCTTGAGGATAACGAAAGTTGCTCCAAATCAAGTCAAGATCAAGAACACCTATCCCTAGAGTTCCATCAAGAGTTGAGGGACATCTTCCAAACCATTTTAAATTCCAAAGATATCCCTGATGTCACCTTTGAGATGTTTCTTTTTTATGGGAATATAAACGTTCTTCATCTAATACAAGTCTTCCACTCTTGATATTCCCACACAAGAGCAAGCAATGGTTAAGATTCTTGATTCTTATAGTGATTGTGCATCACTAACATCTTCTGAATCAACACCAATATTTTTTGAAGTGGTATCAACAGATAAAAATGTAATAGAATCAGAGCAAACAGTTCATATGCCTTAACAACAGGAACCCACAATAGTATCATGTGTTCATGAAAAGTCATATTCAGCGGCTATGGATCAAAGGATATATTATCAAGGCAAAGGATTATATATTGTCACTGCCTTTACAATGTCGGGGAAATCTTGTCTAATGCAAACATCAACATAAGGGGCACAAAGGATTCTTATGATGAAAATATTGTCAATGCTACAACTAGTCGTATCATGAATCATCATCCACCCATCATCTCATACATAAACTGGGACCAACATAAAAAATAAAAATTCTTATCAAAGCAATGTGAAGATCATCAAAAAATATAAAGCAATAAAGAAAAAGGATAAAGTAAACACAAATGGATACTAAAGAATGCAAAAGAAAATCATCCCAATGATACTCCATCAGTCAAAGAAACTATGGGGAAAAGTCCAAAAGGGTAATGTATCCATCAAAAGCATCCTCAAATACAAAAGTAGGCTTCTCAAGCAAGGAGCGAAGTATATCTAGTGGTTGGTCCTAATTCCAAGAAAACCTCCACTCCCACCCATCATTTCTCATCTTCCCAAGTTTGGAGAGTCAAAGGTTCCAAACCATTGACCAATACATCTCATATTCCTTCATGCATGTCATTGTCCATTCCATTCATCATATCCAATTCTCACATTGACCATGTTTTGGCAGCTACTCTTCATCATAAGGATTTTGAAGGAACTTTATTGTGATGTGCACATATAGACAAGGTTAATTCTGGTATCCACAAGACAAATCAGAGTTCTCAAAAGTTGAGTTCAATCACTTGTATCTTAGCAAAGTGGCTTCTTCAAGCATGATATCAGTGGCATGTTATGGCAATGGCCTCTACATCAGTACCACCAGGTGCTTCAACATAAGGGTAAAATTTTCAAAAATACAAAAAAATCCAAAAATCTAGAAAATAGTAAAAATACAAATCATCCTCCAATGAAAACCACTACAGTGGTGCTTTGGGAAAGTACTATGATGAAAAACTAGCAAACAGGCGTCATGAGTAGAATCGAGCGTCTATATGATCCTTCTTAGACAAAAGTATCTCATCCTTGTCATGATAAATCCAATGTTTTCTCCATGCATCCAATCCATCTTTATCTAGATATTCTAGCTTATCTTGATCTTGACAAAGGTTCAGCGTATACTTCAACTCTACTCATGGAAGACTCTTGACAAGCTCTTTACCATTTCATCCCATGAAGTCCCATAGACCATATCTAGCATGCTAAAACTTTGTTGAACTCTTTGCATATACATTACCTATCTTGGTTTTTCCATTGATCTATGAACATTGCTAGACACTGGGGGTAGGTTATTGCACTCTTGTTTTCAAATAACTCTTGATCCATGTCTTATATCTCACAATGTGACATCAAAAAATGTGTGATCTAGGTATCGTTTACCCTCATAAAATACAAAACATTCGTAAAACCATCACAAAATTCCAAATAAAATTGTAAACCTCATCAAAATCCAAAAACACTTGCAAATTAAAAAAATACAAAAACATTAAAATATTGTACACAGTCAAATACCAAAAACAGGTCAAATAGTTAGAAAATCAAAATAAAAATCATAACCATTTCGAACTAAGTTGTCTCTAAGCTTGACGTAGGTAAGGCCATCACTTCAATGTGGCCCCGAGACACCCTATGTCAATCCTGTAGGAGTCCATAATAAACTGACAATCCATCAAGTGTTCATATCTCATCAATAACTGGTCAAAGTCAGTCCAATTACATGGTCTCTACATGTATAATGTAGGAAAGTATAATCTTTGATGAGCCCCTGAGACCCTAGGTCAATCCTTCTTAGGTCTTGATCAAAACTCAAAAAACACAAAAACATTGGAAAACATAGAAAAACCCTAAATATTCTCAAATAATTAAAAACCAAAACATTCACCTAAACATTCAAAAAGACCAAAAACAACCTCAAAACATTGCAAAATACCAAAAACATATTAATATTCCAAAAAACTCCAAAACCATCCATCTCATTTCACTTTCACTAATAATAAACTTTCATCCATAATAAATTGATCTTCACACTCACCCTTTGGTAACACAAATGGAAAACAAGTACAACAATAAAAAAAATTAGGAACCTTAAAAATGAAAAATTAAACCCTTGATTGAATCATCAAACATGTCAATCAAACCTTCTATCAACAGCCTTTCAAACAACCCATCAACTTTCCACCATCCACTAACATGTCCTAGGATGCATCCTTCCTACAATGGGAATTATCATTGGAAATTATCTTGAATACTTATCCTCAAAACACATTACACCTTTTTGGCAATAGATATAGATAACATTGACTATTTGTTCATTTTGATCTTGTCTTATGATTTATCTTCTTGACCCACTTCGAGGACCTCTCGATGATGTCTATCAAAATGATTTAGAGAGAAAGGAATGGGGCATCAATCATTATCTTTTGTTTGTTGTGCTTGTGGGATGTTCTTGTAAAATAATCTTGGCACTGGTAGATTTTGACCCATTTTTCGACGACCGTCCGTTAGAATTTCGATGGTTGTTCGTCGCTATTATTGCGTCAAAATTTTGACAACATTTGAAACGTTGAAATTCCGACCCAGCATGGTCGTCGAAAAATGGGTCAAAATCTACCAATGTGGTGAATACTTGCTTAATTATGTGTAGGGAGGTCATTTTGAATAGATTGTTGATAATGTGTATGGTTTGGTCTAAAATATTCTCAACTTCTAAACTACATTCCAACGAGGTTTTTGTATGTCAAGGTGTGAGCAAGGATTATCCTATTTGTTTGCAGAGTCAAATTCCATCGTACTAGATACAATGCCATCCTTGTTATCAATACCATGATGCATCGTGTCTATGTGTTATATCAAAAATAAGGAATGATGAAGTATCCTAATCCCTAAAACAAGTATATCATCACTCTCATCACCATATCTAATAAAGCCTCGACAACTCATGGACTTGTTGTACTTCTGAATCAATTTTGAAATCAATGGTTATTCCATCCATCATATTCTTCTTATTCTTGTACCTTTACTAACATTTCTATCCAAGTATTGAATTTGTGTAATATATCAAAATATACAAGAGGCTACCCATGGTTGATGACTTTCTATACATCATAAAATCTATCTACATTAGACATCTGAGGTTTCTAGTCCTCTTTGAATTGAACTGATCTTGAACCTTTATTGCAATCTCAACCCAAAATTCCAAAATTTCACCCGGTCTCTCGAGGGGGCAAGGTACTAGCTTAATTCCTTCTGCTGGGGAAACAATGGAGCATTTGAATTTTTTTTTTTTTTTTTTTTTGATCTTAGCAGCAAAATTAATCCAAAAAGTGTCAGTCTTTGAACCAACATAATAGGTACCTAGCTTCAAAGAGGGGAAAAATGTAGACACTTAAAATTGTCATGAATGATGTTACACACTCAAATTCGATTACTAACATTGTTTCATCCTAAAATTCTTCTTTGCATTTTTTTTATTAAATAATCCTAGTTATTTAATTAAATGCATCATTTTCATCTATTAATCTAATTAATGTTATTAAGTTAATTCATCACCTTTCACATCAACCTTTCATCCTGTTTAATTGAATAATGCAAATTATTTAATTTAAACCCCCTTATGTCCTCTCATTTAATTGAATAATCCTAAATTATTGAATTAAATGTTGTTTGCTTCTCCTTTTCATTAAATAAATAAATTATTTAATGAGCATCCTAATATTCCTCAACTTGCACAATTAAATTTTTTACTAATTACTAATTTTCCTCACCCATCCACTTGCATAGGGAATATTCCAAAAGAATATTCTTCTATTTGGCTCCAAAAATGGAATACTCTTTCCTAACAAAATTTGTAACTGATGAAAATAAAAACTCAACCTTTCAAGAGCACACACATGTATGCTCTGATTCCATTTGATGCAAGTACAACTACTTCACACAAACTCACAATGCAACATAATCTTGACTGCAAATAAGAACAACTCATAAAACTAAACTAAATGCAAAAACATTCATATTTTTATTGCATTCAATCAACATGAGAAAATTACAAAATTGTCTCAATACATCATGGCTTCAAATCTGCCCCACATGCTCTTCTTGTAGCTTCTTTCTCTATCCAAACCTTTTCATACTATTTCTCCAAAATTTCTACACCTTTCCTCTCGAACTCCACGCTGCCCTCTTCTTTTTTTCTTGCACAAAGCTTCTAAAACTTGTCACATTTTGTCTATCACTGCTCCCTCATTCGTCTAAACCTCCTCAAATGGTTTATGGGTTTGGTGCATCTCAATCTCCGCTTTCCAAATCATTTTGAAATTCTTTATTTCAATCTAATATAAGAAAGTTATGGCTGTTTTACTGATATTGGCTCTCACAAATCCAACCCCAGGCCATCTTTCTCTCCCCTCTAGTCAAACTTCCAGAATGCTCTCGTATTCGTTCTTGGATGTGGTTTTTTTCTTTTTGGCTTGAGAATTAAATGACATTCACCATTCCAATCCTCCAACAAGATGTAATTTCAAATTTTCTGAATGAAGTTATAATTTTACAATAAATGTCCACTCACGGGATTGAACATGGAAGTTTTCAATTTTGAAAAATCAAAACTTTTCAAACATTCTAAAACAATTAGAAAAATAAAATTAATTTATTTATTTATTTTTGAAATCCTGACATCAAAATTTACTATGCTGGAGGAGTTGAAGATTTAAAATAATTTGTGCTTGCAACCAAAAATCAAAACAAAACACAAGCACAAAATTTTAAAATAATTTTGGTTGTGCAGGATTGCTTGGTACCCCTGGATGCCCCTAAATCAGTAACAAACTTTCTAACAACTTTGAAAGTGTGTTTCTTTGAATCATTGTGAGCCCTTGATTGATTCTTTGATCCATGTGATCTTTGATTCTCACCCATTGATGAAAATACTTGATCCATTTCTTCACCCTTGATCCCATCTTGACCATTGATTGATCCATTTGATATTGACCCTTGATTCTCCATTTTATCCTATAAATATTTCACATTTTGGAGAGCAATGGATCTTCCATTAAACCTAAGTTATGTTGCACATTTGAATACTATATTTATTCATCCTTGCATCCATTATCAAGATTTTTCATGCTTTTCATCCATCCTTAACATAGTTTCATCCATTTTAGCTTAAGTATTCATCAATGGAGTTCGATTAGATGCTCATATTATTCAAGGGATTGGGAAAAGGGTCGTCATTCCACATCAATATGATACCAATCCCCCAATGGGATGAGGTTTGAAGTTTTAGATTAGGTTTCTTTTATGCTTTTTATGGTTTATTCCATGCTTAGTTTAATGGTTGCTTTTTTTTTAAGCTTTCAAACATCTCATTGGGATTGTAGCTTAGGTAGTTAAATATGGCTTCAATCAGTAAGGATCTAGTTTATTTAGCTCATACTATGATTAAAATCATAGTTCCTTATGAACCATTCATCATAGAGCTCCTTTAGATCATCAATTGATAAGTAGGAGCTATTTTCAACAGCATTTCAAATTGTGATATTGCTATCAGGATTCAACCATGTAGTTTTATGAGTCAAACTCATTGACTCATGTTGCATGAGTAGTGGTTCACAAGAACCCATCTCTCATGATAATGAATGGTCCACTTAGCACTCATTGCATCTATGTGGATGATGTAAAAAAATTCATTATGTTCTCCAAAATATTTATAAAGTAAAAAATATTAATATTTTAATTATTTCCATATATGTATATAATAAAATTTCATTTTGAGAACAATAAATATAAATTTAGCAACCAGTAGTATGCGGGATATCATATAATGGTTATGAAGGTGTATGAGCTCTGCTAGGGTTTTGTGTTTTCTGTGGTCACCCTTTTGCATCATATTGTGCATCCTGTGCAGGAAACCCCTCTTTTCTTGTGTGTACAACTACATTTACTATGGTTTTTTTGTTTTAATATGCCTTCAACTGGCTCTAACCAAACAGTTCTTGTTGGTGTTAGCGGTTTGACAACGATAATGAATGGCTCCTCCTCCAAACAAACATCCCCGAAAATTTGTTCTGAAAGTATTTCATGAGGTAAGTGCTCTGATTCACTAGTTGATGTGGTTTTTCCTTTACCAGATTTTGATACTGCCTGTCAATGGCTTGAGCAATACACCCTTGTTGGGTATTTTGTTGGGAGAACTCCCCCTGAAAGTGTGCTTAAAGATTGGGTTAACAAGGCTTGGGTCCCTCATGGGGTCCGCCTTGATATGGTCCAAAATTTAACCAAGGGTTTCTTTTTGTTCTGCTTTGCGGAGGTCAATCATGTACAGGCTATCTTAGGCCATGGTCCCTAGTATGTTCAGTCTTCTCTATTAGTTTTTCAAGCATGGACTCATGACTTTGCTATCTCAGATGACACCAAGTTGCGGGTCCTAGTCTGGATTGAATTCCCTAGTCTACCCTTGCCTTGTGTGTCATTTTTGAATAGTATAGCTTCCTCACTAGGGAGGGTTATTTGCATTGATCTAGATAGGTTCTTTCAGGCCCGACCCCAAAAGAAGGTTTGTGTGGAAGTGGACCTTTCCAAAGATTTAAAAGACTACATTGATATCCAAATTGGAGCTCTTCGCCACACCCAAAAGGTCACATATTTTAATTTTCCCAACACGTGCTATAGGTGTTAGTCAGTGGACCACAAGATCAAGGACTTCCCTTTAGTAGTTCCTCGTACACCTTCTCCACCACAAGATGCTGAAAAGCCTCGTTCGGCGGCTACATCTGCTGCCAAACCTGATGCAAAATGGTCTACGATTACAAACTGAAAGAATAATTCCACTGGCTCTAGGTCAAGTCCTGTGACCTTTGAGCCAGCGAAAGATGTTTCAAACCCTTCTATGAAGGGGAAAGAAGCTCCGGTTGGAGTTGATTATGTTTCACAGCAGCCTAGGCCAATGACTACGCCTAGGCCAGCTGCTATCATGTTAACACAGCCGAATGTGTCTTCTCCTGTGATAGGAGCTCACAGGAATTCTCGTAGCCCTTTCCCTCCTAGGGAAGAAGGGGAATATGTTCATGAAAAATAGAGGATGTCCTCCCTGTCCATTCAGATTGGATCAATTTTGGCAGAATTTTTACATAATCGTTTCTCTTCTCTGAATGAAGAGGAATTGGGTTTCGAAAACATGGAGGAGTTTCACTCATGAAGTTCCTTTCATGGAATGTTCGAGGTCTGACAGACCCCTCCAAAAATTATTCTGTCAGGGATACCTTGTGCAAGTACTCTAGTGTTGAAGTGCTTTCTCTCCAAAAAGTTAAATTTTTTGGTTTTTTGCTTGTTGCGGCTAGTCGTTCTATTTGGCCAGCCAATAAATGTTTTGTACTACCCATGATGTTGGGCGTGGCAGAGCTATCACCCTTTTGGCCCCATAGTGGTACTCTTCTGTGGTCGACCACGGGTCTAATCCCACTCATCGGCTCATCTAGATCCTTCTCAACATTGATAATCATTTCTTTGGGATTATAAATGTCTATTTTTCTAATGATGTTGTGGAACACTCTTTGCTCTAGCGTTGGATTGTTGATTCTTTACCAGTTGCTACCTGGTTACTCTGTGGGGACTTCAATATGGTAGAAATGGCATTTGACAAAGATGGCACTTTTCCATTCAAATGGACAGCTAGGGAAAGGGAGGCATGGTTTTACATGCATAATAAATTAGGGCTTTTTGATCCCAATATTGGTCACTGCCATTCTCATTCTCTCTGGCACACTTGGTGCAATTATAGAGCCGATTCTGAAAAAATATTTAAGTGCCTTGATTGTGCCATGATCTCAACGCAATATTTTTTCTCATTTGACAGCTCCTCTCTCCTGGTTAAGCCGTTAGTAGATGTGACTTTGTCAGAACACTTCCCCATTTCTTTTTGCATTGAATGGGAGACTCGACAACTTAGTACGTGTAAAACTCAATTTTTTTTCAACACGTCTTTACTCTACCACAAGCCTACCCTGGCCCACATTCGCAGATTTTGGAATTTGGAGTGCAGACCAACTCATCATATAGGTTGAATTTCTTGGTGGAATGAGGCTATCATCCGCACGGCTAGATTTTTGCGCATTTATGGGCACTAGCTAGCTATTTTTCATCAGCAGTCTTATGAGGCTACCACCGTTGATCTCCATGCTACCTCTAAGGCTTTGGTGGCCAGCCCCTTTTCTCCATCATTACAAGTCAGGGTGGTGGAGCTATTACACACAAAATAAATTACTGACAATTATGTTGCTAGAGGAGCACAAATCAAAGCCCAGTTACATTGGCTAAAAGTTGGTGATCATGCCTCCAAAGAGTTTTTTTTGGCTCTACATGCCAGGCACTCATCCCCAGGCATTAAAAAAATAAAAGATGGTGTTCAGGTGCTCTCTGAGCTACCTAACATTCTCCAGGCCTTTGTGCATCATTATGAGCAAGTCTTCACTGCATAGGAAGTCACGCCTGTGCGACAGCAAGCCCTTCAGGATTGCCTTGCTATTATACCAAATAAGCTTTCTTCAGCTTAGAAAATTTTTTGTGATCAAGTTTTATCAGTTGATGATCTCAAAGAGGCTATCTACTCCATGGATGATGACAAAGCCCAGGGAATTGATGGATTCCCTTGTGAATTTTACAAAGCCATGTGGGACTATATTGGGCAAGATCAGCATCAAGTTTACTTAGAATATTTTCATTATAATTCCCTAGGTAACTTAATTAATAAAGGTAACATGAAGTTCATACCTAAACCGGGTGACCTAGAAAAAATTTGCAACTGGAGACCTATCACGCTTCTTAATGTCTCCTACAAGATTATCGCCAAGGCTTTGGCTCTTAAAATCCGCCATCTTCTACCTCAGATCATGTGCCCGAAACAAACTGGGTTTATCAAACCCAGATTTATTTTGGATAATAGTATCGTTGTTTGGGAAGGCATGGAATGGGCCAGTCGCTCAAACTAGAAAGTCATGTTCATTAAGATTGACTTTTCCAAGGCTTATGATCGCATTGAATGGCCATTTATTCTTGCTATGCTGCAAACCTTGGGTTTTGGGCCCAATTTCATTCAATCTATTTGAATGTTCTTTGTGGATGCCTCAGCTTGTCTCACCATCAATGGTCGTCAATCCTTTTCCTTTGGAATCTTTTGTTCCATTAGGCAAGGGTGCCCGCTGGCCCCCTCTTTATATGTTCTTGCAGCCGAGGGTTTTGGTTACCTTTTGGCCAATGTGGTTTCCCAGCGGCGGGTCAAGGGCATTTCTCTACCCAACTCTCAGGCTTAGCTTGTTAATGGCCATTTTGCTGATGATTCATTCCTCACCCTTCTGGAGGATGGAGACTCCATTGCAGTGGCTCTTGAGTGTCTTAATACCTTATGTCTTCCTTCTGGCTTTGCCATCCAGTGGCATAAAACTTTGTGTTACCGATAGTCGATCTTTCCCTCTCTGTTGTGGCTGCAACAGTATGGTTGGAAGTGGATTGGGCCTGGCAATTTTTTTTATTTCTGGGCATTCCCTTTGATTTTCAGGCATCTCCGGCTGAGCTTTGGCAAGCCGTGCTCTCCAGAGTTGAAAAAATATTGCTTATTGGGTTACCAAGTCCCTCTCTTTAGCAGGGAAATTCTAGGTGTGTTCCAAAATCCTGGTGGCCACCCATGTTTATTATTCTTCTTGTTGGGCCCCCTCCAAAGTTTCCTATAGCAAGCTTGAGAAATTGTTTTGTGACTTTCTCTAGGCCTCTTCTGAAACTCACAGAGGGTTTCATTGTATGGCTTGGGAATTTTGTTGCCTTCCCAGAAACTCGAGAGGTCTCGGGTTGTTTTCTACTCAACGACAAGGGACTGCTCTATGTGTTAAATGGATTATTTGTGCCCTTACTAGGGACGAGGCCTGAAAAATTCTTCTCAGGCATAGTATTCAATCTGACTTCCCTATTCATAGATCTGCCTGGAAGGGGATTGGCTTTCAAACCCTTATGGTCATGAATGAACCTGTCCATATTGTTGAGAATTTGTGGCCAAAAGCATCTGGCAGGCCTGGGACGTTGTCAAACCTTGGCTTCGTTGGGCTAGCTCTGGTTTTCGAGATGGGCTCTCTCTCAACCAACATAATATTTGGTGGTCACCTCTTTTTGCTAGCAATGGTTAGTCGTTGGCCAAGTCGTCCAGGCTTAAGGTGCTTAGATTTCACAAAAAGGGTATCCAGACCTTGCAACAGATTTTTTCAAGACCCACCATGCGTATTATGTTGTGGGATGTTTTTTGTGCCCAGTACAGGCTTCATAACCAAGATCGTGTTACTTATGATGGTTTGGTGAATTCCATTCCTACTGAAATGCTTCATAAGGTTGGAATTCGTGGGACCAAACCTTGGTGGAAAGACTGGAAGTGGTATCCAAACACCCCTTTTAGGAACTACAAGCCTCGACTTGGTTATAGGTGGTTCTCACCACATTTTGCTATGATTCAGAGTTTGAACCAGAGGTAGCTTCTTCAATCTCATGCTCATGTCTGGCGTAAAATATTTGCTGCCACTTGGTCTGCAAGTGTTGAGTCAAATCTTGCCCACTTTTCCTAGTGTATTCTTTTCCAGGGCTTGTCTGTGGACTCTCAGCTGGTCCACCTGGGGGTTCGGGAGCCTCACTGCACTTTTTGTGGGCAAGCTGAGAATTTTAAGCATCTTTTCTAGTTTTGTCCTAGAGCATAGTAGCTTTGGACTTGGATTCATGAATTTTTTTGGCCAGAACCTTTCTCCTAGCATATGGTGTTGCTTAGAGATTCTCCCAGATTTCTTGAAAAATTCACCCAACTTTGGCACACTTTCAGGGTGGAAACTCTCTTCAATATTTGGAAAGACAGAAATGCTTGCATTTTTTCACATACTCAAATGGATATTCATGTCTCTTTATATGCTAAAGCTATGATTTTATTTAATGTGCTTTTACAGGTTCAAGTGCAAGCTAACAAAGTTGCACTTGAGGTTGCTCACCTCTAGGTTCTCCTAGACCACTGGGGTAATGCCCCTTGTACTATTGCTCGGGTCCCCACTTCTCCCACCTCTTCTTGCGGTCAATCGCCCTCCAGGAGCCGATAGAGAAGTGGCTTTGCGCGTCCTCATTCACAACCCCCGCCTCGGCAAGATTCTCACACTCCTCAGCAAAACCGTTCTCCTCTGTTGCGAGCTAGCCAGGGGTGGCCTTCTGGCGGTGCTTCGGGGAGCGGCAGTGGTGGTTTTGGGTGGCCCTCTGATGATCCTCCTGCTTCTGACTCTGGTTGGCCAGTCACTAGTAAAACGTTCCCACATTTGGCACTTGCAATCTCGCCCCGGCGAGAGGAAGAAGATAAAGAGAAAAAAGGTGTTGATGATGGTTAGGGTCCTCCTCCTGACGTCACTCCAGACCCCACTGATGTATGGGGGAAAAATTTGGATGATAGAGACCCTCCTGGCTCTGATGGCACTGCTCTGGCCACTTAATGGCCTTTTTATCTTTGTAATTTTGGACTTCTGGGCTTAGCCCATGTGATCTATTAATTTTTTGGGAATTTCCCATGTGACTCTTGGGGTGTGCCTTTCTACCATCCACCCTTTTTTTGTGAATATGTATCTTTATATTTGAATTAATATAGATAGTTGACTATTCATCAAAAAAAAAAAAATTGGCAACCGATTTAAGTAGATGGATAAAATAGATTTATTTTAGGATTGAGATATTGGTAGAAAGAAAAGTCAATTTCAAGGAAATGGATGATGTAGCTCATAATACTTTAGGTGATATACAATATTTCATAGAAGAATCATTTGTACTTTTTATTGGAGAAACAAATTTCCCTCAATAATAGGAGAAAAAACTATGAAATTGGAGAAGAATAATTTATCCAATGATGAGAGAGAAAAATTGTTTATTATCTTATTATGTTTTAAAAATGATCAATTTGAATCATGTATAGATTTAAAAAATTCTAAAATATTTATTATGAATATTATTGATTAAAAACTTTAGGTATAAGAATTATAGATAGAATTTTTGAAGTTTTTGAGAAAGTTTCAAAAATAGAGTAATTTTCTATATGGATACATAAATTTTGTATTTTGTATTTATTTTTATTTCTAAATATTACTTTTTTATATAATTTTATATTAATATACATTGTAAAATTTTAATGTCTTTATATTTAAAAAATAAATGTCTATTTTAAATATTTTTTATCTTTTATTTTTTAATTTATAATATGGCGTTTCTTCATGTATTATTATTACTTTGATGTTTTAATGATGAAAATTCTTTTAAATTTGTTTTGGTTAGTAAGAGATAATATTTCTAATTTTATAATGCTAACAATTATTTTATTTATTTAAGAGTTATTTTATGATTTTATTTATTAATATATATTTCTGTATGTGTTCTATTATCCACACACTTTCCCTTGTAATAAAAACTCTTGAATAAATTACTAATTATGACAATAACTCAAGTAAATAAAAATAAAATAAACAATATAAACAAGAGCTGCAAAGCATTGAAGTTCCTACCAAAATGTGCAAGAATAGTCTTGTTTTTATTTGTTGTATTTGTAATGTTTTAGCAACAATTTTGATATTATAACAACTTAATAGTAATCTTGAACTTTTCAGATGGTGACATGTAATACCATAAACAATATCAGGAAATAAGGAAAGTTTAAAAAAAAAAAAAAAGTGGCTATGCCACTGAACATTTTATTGATAAGAATACAGATTACATCCCCTGGTTCAAAAGGAGCATACCGGAAGGAAAGAACCAGGGAAGAAAACCTCCAGTTATAGCTCCAAAAGAAAAAAGAAAAAAGTCAGAGAAACTAGCCTCCACACCACAACCATATCCAGACAGAATCCCCAAAAACAATAATATCATTTCACCCCCCAGAAGAGCCCCCCCCCACAGATTAAGGTACAGTTTCTTGGTACCAGAAACCCAAAGCCAAAACATATCCTCAGAATAGACGAAACCACATAACATAGAAAGACGGTAGCTTTAGAAGATCCAAAATCCAAAGAGAAATTATCTTCTTTCTTCAGAGGAGGAAGTGTCACAGTTAAAAACCGCTTGAATATTTTTCACCAAGGAAAAGCCACATAAAACCTGACCTGAAAAAACCAAACAAAAGATCTCCAAGAACAATCGTTAGAAAGGAATGCATTCATATGAAAAAAAAAACCTTTAATGAGGAGATAAGAATATAGTGTCAATTTGGAGGCTTCACGTAGATCCGAACAGATGTAAGAACATGAAGGAGGATAAGAACGTGCATAGGCATGACCAGAGTAAGAATAGCCCCAAATTAAACACCAAGAATCCCATTCACATGGAGGTGCAAAGGCAGTTCAGTCCCTTCAAACCACTAACAAGCAACAAAAATCATGAATGGAGCAATGGACTGATATTAATCAGTGGTAGCAAGCATGTATCCATAAACAAACAAACCCACGAATTAATATTCCATTTATAAATCAAGCTTGTAGTGGAGAGAAGGGAAAAACAAATAGAATACCTAAGCACAACCATGGAAAACCAATAGACAAAGAAAACGGGCCAGGAATACCACCACACAGCCAAAGAAGAACAGATCTGAATGAGCACAACAGTAATTTTCCATTATCAGAATAAAATTGTATTAGTCCATGAGGCAGCCAAGAATTTTGCTTTCATTTTGACTGCATGAGCCACCCTCAACCCATGTAGAGAAACAACCAATAAAAAATGCTTTCATTATGACAACATGAGCCGCCCTCAGCCCTTGCTGAGAAAACTAGGGAAACATCATTCAACAATTATAAATGGAGGTTATGAGTAAAAATTCTACCCATTGTGATTAAAATTCAGTTTGGATTAGTAACCAATAATGGCTAGTAATTGGTGCAACACAATTGAATATCTATGTATAAATTTCTATATATATACCCCAAACAGTGAGTAAATGTGTGCTTGAAATTTTTGAAAGCCTTATCAATGAGTGTATTCTATGAATAACCCGCAAATGCCACATTCCATGAGAAGATATCGACTTAGAGGAAATGTTTCAAAACATTGCAAGTGTCAGGTTTATGATTATCCACACTGCATACATTTTTACCATGGTAAATACAACTACGTTTGAGAAAAGCTTTTTGGAAGGTGTATATGCACCCCAAGCTAACAAGAATGAATTTACAATTTATATTGGTTGGCGAGCATATATGTCAATACACCTACTCCAAGCAGAGAGTATATGTATGCATATCTATCAATACATATACCCCAAGCAGAGAGAAGGTATATACCACTATTTATAACTTAAAAACAAAATTCCATGTATTCCAATAAATATGACTGGCAAATCTACCATGACATGAGTACGCTAGACAACTAGGACAGAAAAGTGTATACACAATTATGAGGCTAAATGTACAGTTTTAAGGAAATAAAGGAAGGGCTTCTTTCTTGAATTCTTTATATGAGGTCTTCTCATCAATTTCCTTGTTAGCCAACCAATCAACCAATTGATTTACTTCTCTGTACACATGAGATATAGAATAGGATTTGAACCAGTTCAATTGCAGGAGAACTTTATCTAGCAAGTACTGTAAATGCCAAACCTGTGACTTTTGATTAATAATTGCATGAAAGATTGCCATGGAATCACCTTCAATAATTAGAGAATCCAAGTGAAGGGCCCTTGCAAGATCCAAGCCTAGACTCAAAGCCTCCAATTCAGCCTTATTATTAGTCCCAAGGGGAAGGGCCTTACAGGAAGCTTTAATAATGTTGCCATTTGAATCTGAGATTACTGCCCCAACCCCAGACTTACCAGGGTTGCCCCTTGAAGCCCCATTAAAATTTATTTTGAAAAAATTAGCAGGAGGAGGCACCCATTTAGCATCTCTTCATGCCAACACTTTCTCCACCTTGCCAGTAAAAGACCCATGAAAAGGAAAATATTTGAGCAGGGACCAATTTCTGATAATGAATCCATCCCAACTTGAGAAAAAATTTAAGCTTTCCAATTTTTTAAAGATATAAGATTTTTCCACTTCTGATATTGAGAGTTCAAGGTTTTGAAGAATTTCTTCTAATGAAGAGCCTTTGTTCCGAAAGATTCTATTGTTCCTCTCAATCCAAATTTTCTAGATGATTAAGGAAGGAGTAACGCTCCAGAGACAGTGGAAAAAGGAGGAGCCATTCAATAAAGGCCAACATTTAAATTGCAAAGTTAAGGAAGGGAAAACCAATGAACACCAGCCCAACTTTGCGTAAGCCCAATACCAACATTGCATTGCGAAAGGACACTGGGTGAAGAGGTGGTCTACAGATTCAATAAAATAGCCACAAAAAACACATGGGAAGGCCGTCACAAGGCCCAGTCTATCAAGTCTTTCAGAAGTTAGGACTCTCCCATTTACTACAATCCATGCAAAGGCACCTGCCTTAGGGAGGCAGGCATCATCCCAGAAGAGAGCATGGGGGGGATCACAATGGTTTTGAGAATCCAAGAGGGAGTTATAACCATCTTTGACAGAGTAATTCCCCGACTTTGACTCTGTCCAAATTAGTTTATCATCTATGTCAGAGAAAACAATGCACCTTTTATCTAGTTCTTTTTTAAAAGCTACCTTTACAGATTGAGGAATATCAAAATTGGCAACTGATTTCCATGAAACAACATAAATGGAGTCTATGAGGACAACACTAAAATAGTCAGCCACATAAGAGCCCCAAGCATTTTTAAGTGGAGATATTAAATTACCCCAATCAGGGAAGGAAGACAAAGTAGGATACCCATTCCAGACATCCTCCTAGAATTTTGCTTTCCTACCATTTCGAATCAACCAGGAGAGGTGAGGAAGGATCACCAACCTACAGGAAGATATAAAATTCCATATAGCAGATCCACTAGGGAGGGAAGATGCCTTGAAAATAAACTCCTTGTGATGTGGGTATAAATATTTGGCAAACATTAATTTCCCCCATCTAGAGTCTTGGTTTTGATATAATTTCCAAATGAACTTGGCTCCGAGGGCAGCGTTCTAAAACTTGAGATTACGGATACTAGTGCCACCTAGGTACTTAGGTAAACAAACTTTCTCCCAAGCAATAAGGGGGAGTTTTTCTTTACCGCCCACATTATCATTCAACAAGAAAGAACACATAATTGATTTCAGCTGATTTAAAGTGGAACAAGGAGCCTTTAACACTGACATCATATAAATAGGAACATTCAGGACAGATTTGATCATTTGAATTTTACCAGCAAGGGAAAGCCACTTATGTTTCCAAAGAGAGATTTTATCCTTAATTAACTTACAAAATATTTCCCAGAAAACACCAAGGATATTACCAGTAAAGAAAGGAATGCCAAGATAGGCACAAGGTAAGGAGCCCATAGAGAAACCCCAAAAATTGATCAGCCTATTTTGAATAAAATCTAGAACATTTAACAAAAAATATTTTTGATTTAGTTGGATTGATCTTTTGGCCAGAGGCCAGTGAGAAATCATTTAGGATGCTCTTGATTACCTTAGCTTCAGGAATAGAAGCATGACTGTAAAGCAAAGTATCATCAGTAAAAAGTCCATGAGTTTAGGAGATCCTCAAATTTGGAATTCTTATACCTTTCCAGAGGTTTAACTGATTTGCCTTTTTTATTGACCAACTTAAACCTTCAACCATAAGAATAAAAAGGAAGGGAGACATTGGATCCCCCTGCCTAATACCCCTCGAAGAAGAGAAGAAACCAAAAGAATAACTATTTATCAAAACAGAAAATCTTACAAAGGAGATGCAGGAATGGATCCATTTAACCCAGTTTTTTGAAAAACCCAACTTGCGCAAAACAGCAAGAAGAAAATCCCTATTCACCCTGTCATAAGCTTTCATCAATATCAAGCTTTAGGATCATGGTAGGTAACTTGAGTATCTTAATTGAATGTAGGATTTCATGGGCCATGATTGCACCCTCAGAAGACTCCCTCCCCGGGACAAAACCACCTTGTTCTTCAAAGATAATTGAAGGGATGATCTTTGCAAGGCATATGGAAATAGCTTTAGTGAAGATTTTATAAATGGTATTACACAATGAGATTGGTCTGAAGTTGGAAAAAGAGGAGGGGGATCTATTTTAGGAATGATAGATAAAAAAGTAGTGTTGGGCTCTTTCAAGATATTTCTATTTCTCTGAGTTTCTTCCAGGGCTCGCCAAACATCAACCCCAACAATGTCCTAAAATTTATGATAGAAGATGATAGTGTACCCATCAGGGCCCGGAGCCTTCTCAGGAGACATTTCAAAAATAATAGCTTTTACTTCCTCAAGAGAGAAGGGAGCCATTAGCCTTGCATTGTCATTTTGAGTAAGGAGAGAAGGTATAGCCTCTAGAATTGCATTATTGAATGTCACTGGCTCAGATGACAGCAGGGATTTGAAGAAAGAGGTGGCTTCTTTAGCAATGTTGATGTCATCAGTTAAGAGAATACCATCACTATTTGTAATTTGAGAAATTTTGTTTTTTTGCCTCTTTAATTTGGCAGAAGCATGGAAAAATTTAGTATTTCTATCACCTTCAGATAACCAGGTATCCCTAGATTTTTTCCTCCAGAAACACTCTTCCCAACAAAGAGCCTCTTCAAAATCAGATAACAAGGATTTATGCCTTTCATACAAAGCAGGGGTCATACCCTTGGAAATAATATAGTCATTTATCTCTTCAATCTGTTTTTGGAGTCTCAGTTTTTCTGAGAAAATATTCTTGAAATGATTTTGATTCCATAACTTTATTTTTCCTTTTAAGAACTTCAATTTCTTAACCATTTGGTACATTCGAGAACCAGGAAAAAAAGGAGCATTTTTCCACCAGAATTTGATGAAAGGTATAAAAGAAGGGTCCCTAAACCACATTGGTTGAAATTTAAAAGGGGACCTGTTAGGGGCCCGATTCTCAATAATATTAAAGGTTATTGGGAAATGATCTGATCCAGGGAGACCAAGAATTGAAGAGAATATATCTGGACTTAATTCCAACCAAACTGAAGAAACTAAAAACTGATCTAGCCTTTCAACAATTTGATAGAAATCCTTTCTTCTATTAGACCAAGTGAATGACCCATTCTGAGGTTTGCAATCAAACAAATTATTTCCCAAAACAAAAGATCCAAAATCCTCCATAATCCTCTTGTTGGGGAAGATACCACCGACCTTCTCAGAGGGATCAGATATGGAATTGAAATCACCTCCGATAACAACCAAGGATTCAGATAAGACTTGTAAAATTGAAGAAAGGGTAAGCCACAAGCGTTGTTTGGCAACTACAAAGATTGGCCCATAAACGTTAAAAAGCCAAAACTTGATATTTGAAAATTTGCTCTTAACTAGGAAAAGCCCCCAATTAGAAAAGGAGAAAATTACTTTTAGCACCACAGAGTTTTCGTTCCAAAGAACAGCATGACCCCCAGAAGCACCAAGAGTAGATTAGGAAAAGAACTTCCAGGGGGACTATTTTGAGAAGAGAGACTCAGCAGAACCTGAATTCATTTTAGTTTCTTGCAGTAAGACAATATCACAATTTTCTACCACTAGTTGACGTCTAATTAGACGTCATTTGTTAGGGGCATTTAAACCCCTAACGTTCCATGAAAGAACCTTCATTGTTCTCGAGGGGAGCTATCTCCCCTCTTTTCCTGAGCTTGTTTTTGGGAAGGGATCCCAGCAGTAAACTCCAACTTTAAGTTCCTTTTCACAGCACCAGATCTTGTCATAGGAGGACTAAACGTCCTCTTTTTTTTAATAGGAGACATTAAAGTTGTTTGAATACCCGCATCAATTTCAACTTGGGTCTTCGAATGCTTTGGCTTACGTCGCCTTTTTGATGAAGGAGAAGAGGGACCAAAAGAGGATAAGGGAGATTGAGAGATAGGCAACATATTTTTAGGATGTGGACTAAAAAACTGATTAACTTTCCCAACATATTTCATTTGAGAAATAGAGGAAGTTTTCTTAAAAGAGTCCTTGGGATGTGATAGCGGGAGATCTTTTTCAATTTGAGCCAAGTCCAAATCTATTTCAGATAGAACTTTCTCTTGAGAAACCGCATTAAATTTTACCTTAGAATCTAAGATGATCTTTTGTATTTTATCAATCAAATGTTGGTCCATCAAAAATTGATTCGAGGATTTGCAATTTAAGTTTGAAACAACAAGCAAGCCTGCAAGATCTGAGCTAAACTGTGATTTTCTATTTAAGCCCATAGGTTGAGCCAATTCCTGGTGAAGTTTCTCTGAAAGGCACCCTATTCATTCAAGAGAAGACACCGACACCTTTGATCGGTTCAAAAGACTCACACACTTACCCCCATTTTGATCAGGAGTGCGCAGTAAGCTCGATTTGGGGGTTTTAAGCCCAGATTTTTTGATTGCGGATAGCTTGTCGTCTATTGTCATGTTTGAAAAAATAGGAACTCCCAGAAGAGGATTTGGCAAGGTTGCAGGAGAGGAAGAAGTGAGGTTCCCACTAAGAGACCCTGAGCCCTTCTAAGAAAGAGAAATGACCTAATTTGCCTTTAACTAAGGAACACCGAGTAGGTTAGCCTTTGTATTCTTACATTTCTGGCCTCTTTTTAAGGGAGAGGACTGAGAACCCTTAACTGACACATCCAACTTTGAAGGAGACAAAAGGCTGGAAGACCTAGGAGTGAGATCAATACCATTTTTAGGTGCGGGGTATGTGCAGGATCATGGTATGCCAAAAAGTGGCAATATTTGTAGGGTATGTGGCTGACGACTTTTTTTTCACCCAAAATTAATGAAACGAAAAGGGTTTTTAGAGGAGATTCTCAGCTTTCCAAAAATATAAATTATGATTTAATTTGAATTTAATAAATAATTATTATTCATTTTCTATTAGAATTACGACTAAAGTCCCGATCGATAGGTGATTGAAAACATCTATAACTTTCGGTATCATATTTTTGAATCCAAAACATGTCACATTCTATGCTTTACATACTATAGGATTAAAAAATAAAAATTAAATTTCATGAATTTTTGACCAAGTTAAGGTGGTCAGACAGGAGTTTTATATTTTCTAAAAGTTGTAATAAAAAATCATAATTAATTATTTACTTGGAAAAAATTACAAAAAATGCATCACATTAGGACATGAGTCCTCTACTTATATATAAAATCTTACAAAAAATATTATCATTTTATTATGGTTAGGGTGGTCGGACACCTACTTCTTATTTTTTCCCTGAAATTTAAGTACTCTTGCATTGAAATTTCAAATTTTCACCAAATAGATTTTATTTATTTTTAAATAAACCTAGTATTTTAGAAACTACATTCAATTTTCTACAAATTCTATTCTTACATATTTTTGAAATAATATAGATAACTTATTCAAATATTCACGTCAAGTTGCCTAACACTGATTTTTCTGAATTTTTTGCCACTTAAGGGCCTGTTTGGCATACCATGATCCTGCACATGCCCTGCGATAGAATCAAAAGGATTGCAAATAGCTATCCCTTCACCAAAAAGAACACATTCTTTAGTAGACCTAAAATTAGTGGGTGTTGACAAATCTCCTAACAAAACCTATTTTTGGTTCATAATAGCAACAATATTTTTGGCTAAAGAGATGAATATTTCAGGGACTTGATCACTAGAAGGGTTACCCATTGGTTGCACGGAGCAGATTTCTTTTACAGCTAGGTGGTTTATATTCTTATCAATTCTAGAAGATAAAACCCCCAAGCTTTCCCCAGGGCCCTTAACATGAAAAAGAAAGGGATCCTTAGTGACTGGAGGGTTCACTGGCGGATCTTTATGAATTTGATTGCTTCCCCCAACAGGTAGATTTTCCATTTCCGGACCTACATTATTTATAGGGTTCATTGATTTTTTATTTTTATCCCTAGCGTTCAGGATGTCTTTGGAATAGTTAATCATGTTAGGGGGAGATGTTTTGATCTTTTTGAAAAGGGGAGCATCTAAAGCAATAGTTTCTTGTTGAAACCATTCAATATCTTTTATTAAAGGTTGTTGCCATAGACCATCTAAGGATTTGAGCTTACAACACCTAGGCATAGTTTTTCTAGAACTAACCAGGACACAAATACGTACAGTTAAGATACCATTCAAAATTAAAGAATCCGAATGAAGGAATTTTCCAAAAGAATTTCCAATCAAGCTTAGAATGTCTGGATCTATGAATTCCAAGGGGATGCTAGGCATTGAAAACCAGGTAGGAACCTTTGTGGTTAAAGAAAAGTTTGGTTGGAAAAATGGGCGCCAAGGGAAGATGAAGATCAAATTTTTGCCAAACCAAACAAAATCATTTTCCAAGACTTTATTTTTTGCTTCAATAGATTCCAACACTAGGATGAAAGTGTTTTTAGAGATTACCTGAAGATATACCGTTCCAAACCACTGTGAGTGGATCCGAGAGTGTAGTTTTGATAGAGTCATACCTTCACCCCAAACTTGCAGAAAAACTGCATTGAATAGATCCTGATGCTTTTGGTTTAGATGCAGCTTTTATGTGTTTACCATGGGAACCGGTAGCCATTGATCAACCTTAGGGAATGAAGATGGAATCTCCCCCACCGCAGAATTTTTAACCCTAGCCGATGAGATATGAACAGGATCATCAGAACCCACTTTGTTCATAATTGAGGGGATATCTAGACCTTCACAACTAGGTTTGCTAGCAGAGGTAAGTTTGGGCTTTTCATTTCCTGAACTAATTTCATCTCGGACGTCGCAGATTTTATTTAATACATTTTCCTTTTCCAAAAGGCCTTTCACAATCTTGGTTTTACCGGGAAGAAGCATTTGATCAGGACCCGAGGTGCACCCCAGATCATTTGGAACTTTCAAAGTAATTTTCCTATTTTCGGCACTTGAATGTCAAGAACGAGGAGAGAGCCTCCCTTCCCCAATCCCCACATGCCCATGTTGAGAATCTGAAATCGTTGCTGAAACATGTCGCAATTTATCATGCCGGGCATCAGTTAGGGTAGCAGGCCCAATACCAAGGACCGAGTTGGAGGCAAGATCTTGTCTCCTTGATGGGCCTTTTCTCCCACCCAGTTTAGGGTTACAAAAGCTATGAAAAATAGGCAGAGCAAGGAAAAGAGTCTGCATTATTTTGATTTAAAACCTTACCAAAGCCCTAAGGAGCACAGTCAACCCAATGACCTTCATGAAAACCCCATTGGGGGTGATACCCAGTAGCAGCATCTGAAGAAAACCACACCGATTCATCCACCCAAACACCACCATGAAAAACCCACTGAGGGACATGGCCATTTGAACCAGTGAAGCCCAGAGGTGGAGGATCCAACAAAGCATCATCACCCCATCGATGCCCAATTTCATTTTTCTGATACCCTAGATGCCCTTTTGTTTTCCCTTTCTCCCCATCATTTTCTCGCTTGGTGTGCTCCATGGGAAATAAGGAAAGTTGTTACAAACAGGAAACATGTATTGTTCTTTCAAAATCAACAATCTGTGTATTCAAATCAAATAGACAACTCCCAAGTGGTTTATACTACAGTTGACACTATTGTAATATTTTTCATTTCAAACTGAACACTCAAGATGAAGGAAATTTTTAGTTATGCATTTTATGTTAGCTTTTTTCCCTATACATTTAATTACATGCAATGTCACAAATATATCTTCTCATAGTAATGACTATGATGGATATTTTTTTGTTTTGCAGGAGGTAATTTTTTGGTCATACACAAATAGTGACAGAAAAATTAATTGCAGAAATATCAATTATGGTGTACAAGTTTTTCTTGGGAAAGAAATATGAAAATTTCCATATTGCAGGACTATCTTGTGGAAATGTTTGCATGTCTTGCAAATGAAATGAGGAAAGTGGAAGAAAATACAAAGGAATACCCAAATCTCTAAATTGTAGACATAAAAATATGAAGTTAAACTTAAAGACAATATTGAAACCAAATCCAGATGATTTAGAGGAGGTTGTATTGAGTGAAAAGGGAAAAAGGGAGCTAATTATTTTCCTTTAAATATGCATTCAATGATGCCTCTTGAAGAATATTTATTGAGTCCAAATGTAGACGTGGACTTATACCTATCTATAGGTGCTTCTGAAATTGTTAAAAAAAATGGGGAGAAGGATTTAAAAGTATTGAAAACACTTGGAATAAAATGCAATAGCAAAGAGACTCTTGTTGCTTTGGCATTCAAACTTGGTAAAAATTTAACTTTGGTTCCATTAGTTTCCCTATTACATGCCAGAAAGTTGATCATAAACACAATGATGAGAAGTTCAAAATTTGACAAATGCCTAAAATGTTTATAGTAATAAAGGGCCAAGAGGTAAAAACAAATAAAAGAAGAGATCCTTGTAATAATTACTAATGTTGTTATTTATAATATTCAATCTATTATGTTTGTAATGAACTTACAAAATATGAAGTGTTGTCAGAGAACCAAAGATATCAACAAGCCTAATGATCTTTAAATTCTAAGGTCATAATTAAAGTGGATTAAAGACCTAAATCTCACAATATCTTACTCTAAAATAGTGAATTTAAGATTTCTTTCTATAGGGAAATGTTATATAAATTCCACACTTACATGAAACATATCCCAATCAGGTAGCTTAACCTCTCACAAAAGTAAGTTGCTGAAGGCTAAAGATGTAATATGGAGTGTTTGTGATGTTGGATTCATCGGCATGAAATCACATAAACAATATTAATTCTTAAACTATTTATAATTTTATATCTCTAATGAAGTTGGATTATCAAAATAAAAAAATCAGTAACAAGAAATATTGTGAAATGATGGTACATTATGCTAAAAAACCCTCCAAGTGAATTATTTCCCTAGAATGAATTTCATGACTATGATACCTTGAAAATTGTTGTTCTTTTGTCATAGATTATTTCGTTTTAATATTTAAATAGAAATTTCTAGGCGAGTTTTAATTTAAAGAATGGCAACATCTATATTTGGTTATTATTAAATATTTTGCTTCTTGAAATTGTTTCAACATTGAATATTTCAATTTAGTTGTACTTCATAATTTCATACGAACAAAAGTATGATGGGATGAATTGAGTAGAATAAAACTATGATGATAAGAAAAATAATCCAAAATTGTGATTATATTTTAACTATTGTCTAAGCATTGTGTCAAATTTATGACAAAAACAACCATATTTTTTAGAGCGGGTAAAACTATCTATGATAAGAAAAGTAATCTAAATTTATGATTATATTTTAATTGTCATCTAAGCATTGTGTCAAATTTATGACAAAATAACCATGTTTATTAGAGCAATTCTAGAATCTTCTACTAAAGAGTCTGACAGAGATTGGAGAACTTTTTGCAAATTCTTTAGCATTATAAAAGCATCTGAGAAAAAACAATGTGAGACCAAAAATATCCCATGCATTTTCCCTAATGAAAATCTACCCCAAAAAACCAATAGTTTACTTATGCAAACTTTAGACTATTTTCATTTGTTGAAAGTTATTTTGGGTAATAGAAATGGTTTCTTGATAAATAGGTGTAGGAAATAAATAACCCAAAGAGACACATGAATCCAAGGATATTAAAAAAATTCATTTCATATAAGTTTCTCACATTGCTATTTTATAATTTTTTGGTCTTTAAAGTTAGGTAAGAAGGAGTTTCTCTATAGACTATTTCTCTTCACTGAAAAGTTCTTTATGGGTAACAACAATGATTTCTTCATCACAAACATATGCAGGAAAGGAATAACCCAAAGAGACACATGAACCCAAAGATCTTAAATAAATTAATTTCATATAAGTTTTCCATTGGACTGTTCAACAATAAAACTAAATAATGCTTAAAACTAAACATAATCATTATTCAAAGATTTTGTATTTTTATTATATTCATCTATATTTTTATATTAATCCAAAAGATAGAAAATACAATTATGAATTACACACTTGAATGTGTAGAGATATTCCCAAAAATTCCATTAATAAAGACATTTAAATATTGCTTTTTTTTATATAATATGATTAAAATACTAACTTATTTAGATTTCTTCTTCTTTTTCTCTTGCTTTGGCTTAACCTTCTTTCTCTTCTTTAGAGAAGTGCAACAACCACAAGAACACCATTTTGACCAACAATTGTAACTCAAGAAGTTTTCTGAAAAAATGGCCATTTAATATGTGAACCAAGGGTGATTGTAGTTATATAGATGAAAAAGAATCTGACATTCCAAAAATCTTGGTAATCTTGTTTTGATAAGGACAAACAAACATAAACAATCCCATGGATCATAGTTGGCTTTCCATTAACAAAATTATATGAAATTTACATATGAAGAACTTTATTTTTAGGTCTTTCAATTTTAAGGCAATAAAAAGAAAATTGTGAGACTGTTAAAACAAGCAGACATCTACTAATAAGATAATCAAGGCATTCCAAAAAAATCCAATTCAAATTTGAGGATACATGGAGCACCATCTATAAAAAAGTGCATGTATTGCACCAAAGATTGGCTTGGTGACCAATTTGAAGTAATAATGACCATTAGTTTCAAAGCAATTAGGGCCAAAAGTAAATACTTTCAAGACTCGATGTTCATGCTAATATGAACCAAAAGTTTAGACTAAGAACAACTTATTGATAAACATGCAACAAAGTCCTAAGAAGAAGTGGGTTTTAAAATATTTTAGAATTTGATGCAGAGTAGGGTATCAAAACCAAAACTCACTCAACCAATCCTTTGTCAACATCTTTAAACAACAAACAAGTTGATTTTCTTCACAAACTGCCATTTTGCCTTATAGCACAACAAACAGGGTATTTTTGTCATAAATTTTAGATAAGACCTCCAAACCACAACCTAAGACACATTTTGGATACCCATTAAGCCCTTTAATAACATATCAAAATTTTAGATATTATTGTTTTGGAACACCAATGACTAAAGTTTGCTGCTACGCTTGGAAAAGGCCTAATTAGGCTTGTTTTGATAGGTCACTATGTGGTTTTCGCAATCCATACCTCAAACTCTCATACCACCAGCCCAAACATGTCAAACATGGTCTACACAAACATTTTCCATCACCCAAAACAATTTCTTCAAAGTTTTCCCACAAATCCTATCACCTATGCACTTCAATTGCCTAAAAAAATGAGTTTAATCAACTAGGGCATCAAGCAATTTTCCCAAATCCTTAACCTATGCTCCTACAAACTTCACAAACTCAAAGAAAATTCTAATTACTTCCAATTCACTGGTTCTCAACCCATTTCACTTCACTGGTGGAATGGCTCAAAACTTCATTTTATTCTCCCAAAGCACCAAAACCTAGGGTTTCAAAGTGACATGGAGTAAATTGCTTCTAAAATGCTCAAAAACTGAGTGAAATTCAATGAAACCAAGTTTTTTGGAAAGTGGATTCAATTTCACATCAACTCTAATCAATTAGAGACCACTTTCAGGTTGTAAAAGGCCGTACAACCCCTTGTAGCAACAAATTACAATAGGAAAATGCAGAAAACAAGCTTTATTGATGTTCAACTTTCCAAAAATCACCACCAGAACCCTGATTCGACCATTACATGATGTATTTATGCTTTTCCAACCAAAACCAACCGACTACAATTATTTTTTTAACTCCTAACTGTTCAACTTCCAAGAAAATGCAAAAGTGCAAAGTTGCATTGACAACTTTTGTGCAACTTTTCACCACATTTACAAAGTTGACTCTCAATGACCCAAATGACATACAATGACCTTAATTATGGTCTTAAAGACCTTATTACATCAAAGAAACATAAAAATAAACAAAAACCTAATATTTACAACATTTTCATATTAAAAGCTATTGTGCACCAGAAGTAGGAGCTACAGGCTAAAGCATAGTATGAAAAATCATTGACAAAATTTGTCTTTGTATCATCAACAAATCTTACACAAATATCCTAACCAAGTTCACATAAATCAAAATTATATAAAATGCATCCACTTTAATATATAATGTTTACTAGTCTGAATGCTTCAATGATGGCTTAGAGAGTACCTTATATAGGTTGCATGAAATTGTACTTCACCTCCAATTAATTATTAGTGATAATTTTTTGTTACTTGGTACAAATAATGACTTAATGTTGGCTGGGCTAATGATTTCTTCCACAAATTTATATTGTGTAAGTTGAAAAATACAAGTTCCGCTTCCAAATCCAAAATGGTTTCTAGAAGTAAGAAATGAAAACAACCTTTTACCAAGCATATCTTTTAAGGTGAAAATTAATTATTATTCCCTATTTCAAAAGCCTTGATTTGTTCAACTGTTAGGAATCCTTGCAACCTCAGCCTTGCAAGCTTCCATCGTATCAAAGTTGGCGTCAGGTTACAAGATTTTCCATCAGAACAAAATTTAAGTATAGGAAAACAAAGGACTTAATAATTCTTAGAGAAAATTGTTTTTTCTTTGATCAAAGTTCATTGTTGAAATTATATTTGTTGGAAATGTATATGAGATGAAAATGTAACAAACTGACCATTTTGATGGCAAAAAAAAATCTTTGCCGAGACAAGCAACAAATGTAAGATATAAATCTTCAAAAATGTTTGGTCATTGAAATGCCATAGAAACCCTACAATTTTTAATCCAGAATTTTTTTTTAAACAAAAGTACATACAGTAGGAGAGCTAAGATGCAACATCTCCCATGACAAAGATGATACAAAACCAATTCCCAACTCCTTAGAAATTCCTATTGCTACAAGGTGATGCCCAAAATAAAATTTAAAAACAAAGGATAAAAGGAAACGAAATGGAAAACAAAAAGCAAAGCAAACAATGACAATAAACTGTAGAAAAATATTAGTTAGAAACACTTCTAAGATTCCAATTTTTTGTAGAAAAATTAAATCTTTGGATTCCTTTTTTAGTTTGTACTGTATGGTTTTCTTTATTCTTTAGGTTTATGTCTTCAATTATCGTTTCATTACACTCAGTATGCAAAATTGTGTTCTCTAATGGATCAAGAAAAGTAATGGTTGGATACCATTATCATCTATGTTCAAATTTCCGTAGTGTTTGATTAACTAAATTTAGTATAATAACCCTGATATTTTAAATTTAAATGTTTTAACATTTTCAATTCAATAATTTTTTAGCTTTGTAGAATTTTTCTTATTTAAACATTATTTTTTCAAATAATTTTATTTTTTAGTAAATTGGTCTCAAAAGTGGTGCTACATATACATTTAGCTAACAATTTTAGTTGGAAAAAATTGAATAAGAAATATATAAGTCAAAGGTGCCCAAAGGTGTAGATAGCAATATTTGGATGCTACATACATCAAAGAAAACGAACATAACAAAATTCCTTAACCTAAAATAGTGATGAAGCATTGAGGATATGAGTTGGAATGCTTAGCACAAGCACCATAATAAGAACAAATATGAATCTATCTACCATATTAAAAGAAATCATAGCACCCGCTTCCTTATGATGATTGAATCCAAGCCTCTTTTCTCTATATAATAAATCAGGTGGGGTAGTTTATTTCCATCTATATCATGTCCTCCACTATGGCCCATTATGGTGCCCATTATGGTGATTGAATCTAGGCCTCTTTTCTCTGTATCATGTCCTCCACTGTGGCCCCAAAATACCTACCATTCGTAATTTAGTAAAAACACACATTTTCTTTAGATCCTTTATATATATCATGAGTTTGGTTAATCATTTTTCAACAATTTTTCCAAAAAAATTTAAAATACAATTCCATTAATTAATTTATTAATTATTTTTTAGCCAATGATATTTGAGTAAAATGATTTTGAAAATTATAAAAGTTAAAAATCTCTAATTATAAATAAACAATCTTTAAAAAGTTATTTTAAAAAAAAAAAAAAAAATAGTTTTTTTTTAAAAAAAATATTTTTTTTTTTTAAAAAATAGTTTTTTTTTTATAATTTATTACTGTTTATGGTTAGCTAATAAAATTGAGGAAAAATAATTTTAAGAATTTGAAAAGTAAAAATTTTTGCATTTTACTTTAAGGAAATTAAAATATAATGTTTTAAAATTAAAATATAATGTATAAAAAAGAAAATAATGAATTTTGATGCAAGCAAAACATTTAATCACTAGTGAAGACAGGCCTCCCCTATAATTCCCTTGGGAGGAACTAATAAAATAATTGTTAAATAGTTTAAAGTAAAAATAGAATAACCATTGAGTAAATCAAACTTTCTTTAGATTGTTCTCTCGTGCTTTGGACATAAATGTATTTAAGACATCTATATTAATTTATCATCCAATGTAGCCATTGAATTTGATTTTGTAGGTGGATTGATTCTCAACATGGTATTTATTGTATCATAATTGCATAATTTAATTAACATATTAAATGAGACAGTGATAAGTTGAAATTATCATAATTCTGATTTTGACTTACTAATTTCAATAAAAATGAACTAATCAATCAAATAGTAGTTAGAATTACCACAAATTTCATTTTGACAAACTCAACTTCAAATAATCAATCAATTATTTATTCTAAAGAATGAATTCAACTTCAACTATACATATAGAGTTCTATTGAGGACAAATCAAACTTGAGGTCATGCTGAGCCCTAATAATTATAATTTCCACTCTATCAACTAGACAACAACTACTTCTATTATAATACTGAAAACCACAATGACCACTACACAGTTTAAACTAGAAGTGCACTCTATTCTAATTGATGATAGACTCTTGAAAAACTCATACCAACTATAATATATTACACTAATTTATAAAGGTATCACACTAGATTATCTATCAACCAGACAATTTGCTTTTATTACGATACTCTAACAGACACACATTAATTTTAACATTTATTTTACTATTATTAATCTTTTCCATTAATTTTTTAATTTATATCACCCTAATTTATAAAGGTACCACCGTAACCATGCCTGGTGAACACAGCTATTATCTTAACTGGGTTTCTGCGTAATGGCTAGCGAGACTGTAACAGGTCACAACAAATTTGTAAAGAAACCGCCAAGAAATCTACGTGCATTTAGTACAAATATCAATACACCTTGAAGAATACTCAAATAGATCATTGGCCACCTTAAGATTGGAAGCACTTCAATTTATGATGCAGCGCATGTGAAATGGAAACCATCCAAAAATTTGAACATTTTATGTCACGAAGGTACTTGTGATAAAACAATGGTGACCATAGATCTTTAAACAATGAAAGAAATCACACACTGCATCTTCAGTCATCTCTCCGCCTTCTCTTAGAAGTTTCAGGTTGATTTGAAACTTGAGACGGGCCTTCGTTGGAAGGCTTTGTTAACTCTTCTACAGGGGAATTGGGGATCTCACCTTCCTCCATCTCATCATTAGGATCATCTGTTGCGAGCATCTCTTGACCTTGTTAGAAAAGATCAGCTTCATTAGTCAAACATTTTCTTATCTGATCAGAGATGATATCCTCTTTGGATCTCTTTCTATTGAGTCTACTGCCATCTTTTTCTGCACATTCTTTTCTATATTTGCACTCTCCTTTCTGGGTTTGTAGCATGAGTCGGACCTATAACTATTTCTCTCTTTTTTTTCTTTATCTGCTTTGAAAACTTCGTCTACCCCTCTTTCCAGTTCCATCTCAATGAGATCATCTAAATCTCTTACTTCAGTCTCTGAAATATCAGGCTTTGGATTTCTTCCTTCCCCGAGAAGTTTCTTTCTCTTCAATTCGGCAATTCTTTCTAAATTCAGACCACTATTGTCTATAGAAGAGAACTGCTTATTATTGTTAGATTGAATTTCACCCTTGGTTTCAAATTCTGTTCCTGGTTTATCTATATCAATCTTCCAATAATTTAAATGGAATCCTACTTGTAATTAGATCTCCTGGTCGGTCACACTGAATCTTGCTTTCCTGTCTTTCAAGGATCTTCGTGCGGTTTGCACTAAGTTGCAGGGTACTGAGTGCACTTTCATCAGATATCTTTGTCACATTATCATTTGGCTGATTAACATAAGACTTACCTTTGGCATCTTTTGGAGGATATTTGTCATCTTTACCAATTACTTGTGTTCCTTCACCTGCATCATTTGTTCAGTGCTAAAGGATTCAAGTGTATACAAACAATATAGAAAAATGCATGTAAGAGAAAGAGAAGAGACTCAGTTTCTGGGAGAATATAATTTGTAAGTATAACTTTAAATGTGAATAAACTTGAGGAGCTTGCAAATAATTTTCTTAGATGGAATTATCTCAATGTTAGATTTAAATTTGCTTGCAATCTGAAAAATTCAAAAATTGTCACCTGATTTGCCTGGCTGATTTCCAACAGAAGCAGTACGATTTGTCATTTCCTCAGACAGCTCAAGCAACTGCTCACTAAATTCTGCACTCATGCATTACCGGTAATCATATTCCTTAATGAACAATATCTCATCTGAAACCTGTATGTAAATAAGCAAGAAAGCAAGAATTGAACATATATCGTATGTTTTGTAATATTACAATTCAGAACACATGAAGAGAAGTGCATTAATCAATACTCTTGCTTATAAGAAAAAAATGTTGCGTAATGTGAAGTCCAACAGTCACTTTGGCTGTCCCTTCTCCTTCACCTTCTTTGTCTTACGCTGCCCAAAAGTCTTTTATAATTAGCCGATAGGCTATATATAGTGTGAGATTTGGGCCGAAACCTGTCTCACGCCTGCAAACTGCGCTTGGTTTCCGTCAAACTAGAATGGTTTTCAGTCAGCAGAGTATATCAGGACCCGAATCAAATCCAATCTCGGAATTAAATCAAATCAAATCCAATCTCGCAACCGATATTTTCATTTCAAACGCTGCAAAAATCTTGTCTCCAGCTCAAGAATCGAATAACTCTAAAACCCTGATATTTTCTGATTTACTTTGCGTTTGTAGTAAATAGATTGAAGCAGCCGCCATTTTTGCACTCTCATCATGACATGCGCCCTTCTCCTGCAATTTTCGCAGCAGTATTGTGTCTGGCACTGTGATGGCAGCCCTGGATTTTTAAGGATTTTAATGTTTTCGAATCAAATATTAATTTGGAGGTTTTTCTTTTCTAAGTCGTTTTATACACTTTTTTCTGAAATTTTGCAATACACATCTCTTTTTCCCAGATTTAGCCTGTTCTTGCGGCTAGAATTTGAAGAAAAGTGATCTTGTATGAAATCTGTTTTTGCTCTAATATCAGTGGGGTGGGTCGGGGGAGATAGATATGTCGAGCCCTAACTGAAATTCGGTCGAGTGCATATTAGAGCTACAACCAGATGACAAATACGCTTTAGTAAACTCACAATCTACCATCGCCTTATTAAGTAATGTGAATTGGAGGTTTTATATGCAAAGAGGCTAATATTTCAAATCTAATTTCCTGAATTACATGGGTTGTAAATTTGTCCCTTGCAAATAAGAACAGGCTGAATTTAATCTCGTAGAAGTGCCATTTTGACTTTGATTTCCAAGGACAAAATCTTAAGTCATTTTAAAAAGTGACAATCCATGTTGCAAGTGCTATCTGTTTGAGGTCCTGCTTTCTCGTAGATCACACTGACATAATCATTGTCATTCCTTGTTGACACAGAAAATAGTGGAAGATTAAGCAGTGCACCAGACAAAAGAAGAAAAAGTGGAAGGTCCAAAAGATTGCAATCAAGGCAAAGATTGCACAGAAGAGTAACTTGGAGCAATGCACTAAAGTTAGTGTGACAGTGGTCACGTGCTCAATGCAATCTGAACTATAATGCAATCTGACCAACATTTGGACTGGAAAAGGGTTTAAATGCAATTCCATTCAAGAGATTCGTTACAACTCTCCTTTGGGTTTTATGAGCCACAGGGTGTTGTTAGGGACTTAATGTACCTCTCGTTACCATGTTGGGGAGCACTTTTGAAGCTGAAACTGCCGAGAATGTGCAGGAAACTTGTAAAATTGATTCAGGCAATGTATCCTGAAATGAAAACACCACTAAAATGTTTTGTGTGGTTGGAATTCGGCAGCACATTTCAGAGCCATAAAAAATTATTAAGTGGAATGAAAATCTGGAAAATGCATAGAAATTTTGAGTATCTTTTAATTGTGTTAAATGCTAGGAAATAGTTTCAACAAAATACTTGCAAAACAGATCTTGTATCCTTTGCACTATGTCTATGAGGAGGGTTGCTATTAAAAGTTGTATTTCAAGTCTTTTAAGAAACAGGCCCTCATGAGGTCTTTTTTTTTTAAATTTTGGATCACGTGACCAAATGTTGGTCATATAAGCTATCATCAAATGTTTTAACATAGTTTCTTAAATTTTGTTATTGCATATAAAACCTTTGATTCACATCAGGGGAACAAGGAGAAAAGGAAAAAATTGTCTTGGAAAAACATTTGAAATGTTTGCACAGGAAGTAGGTTTGCAATTAGCTGTGTATCAGTTCTTGTGAGCACTTCATTTCCCACTGCTATACCTGTGATTCTTACAGCTGGCAAATACACTTGGATGTTTTCCCTTACCCATTGAGTGGCATGATCAAGAGTGGTCATGCTGGCAAGATATTCATTTCCCATGCCAATGACTAATTCTATACGAGAATTTGCAAATTCTTTGAGAACAGTAGCATTTACACTGTATAGTTTTATTTTGTTGATGTTGTTGCTTTGTAGGAGACCAGCTACTTCCTCGGATGGAGGTAAGTTGTCTGCTACTTCTCCATAATTAATACCTACATTGGTAGCACTTATAATGGATGGAGCATTTGATAGAACATGCCCTGAAAACATAAGTAGCAAATGTAAGAAGGAGCATCACATGGGAATTTATCAGGTAACTTTTAAAGACTAGGAGAAGTCCCATTACAAGTTAATTTAATCTACTTTAGAACTAATGTCCACTAATGGCCAAACTAGATAATAGGAATATTTAAAAAGTAAAAGATTAGTGCTTCTCTAACAAAGTAAAGCACAACTTCAGTAAAGCATGACTATCAAGCAGCAACACTAGTTGGTTACATTCCATGTAAGACATTTTTAGCCTGTTGACAATCTAAATATTCTATGGGGGCTGCTTTTATTGTGCTATCCGTGTCATGTCGTATATCCTTCTTGATGAATGTCATCCTGAAGTAGCAAAATGAAATAAAACTGAACTTAAATGTCCATAGGAGGCCCCCATGGGACCACAAGATGACATACAGTTTAAGCCACAGTACTTGCAGATAAACTGCTTTCAACTTCAAAATATCTGAAACCATATGCCAAGTTCCATGACATCCATAATGTATAAGTTATAAGGTGCCTTTAAGGTATCCACCTAGCTTCGTGAGAGGTATTCTTATCATGTGTAAATTATTCATTCCATTCTGCTTAGTGGAGTGTACCAATCTTACTTGCTCATTCTTTGCACAACAAAAGATCACATGTTTATCATCCTCTGCTACTCCTCTGGCACTCCAGAGTCCTAGGAGTATGGTTCAATGAACCAGTGGTCCAAAAGAGTATTTATAGAGGTAAAAGGAGGGAGGACTATATTGAATTAAAAAAAAAGAGAAGTCTATTATATATGAACACAAATCAGGTAACTTCATAAGGGATTTTATGATGTAGGTATAAAAGCAACCAGAAAACTACAACTATTCGATAGTGTACTTTCAAACATCAAACTGGAAGCTCGAGCTCCTTCCTTTGTATGGTGTGTCCCTCCATTCACTAATACTTTCAAAAACATAAAAACTTGCTTGATTATTATTGTACATTGTTGTTTGAATTTTTTAAGTTTCTTTGCCTAGTTTGTTAATTAGCGTATATTCTACATTCTTGAAGATCTTATGAAAGGATAGTGAATTGTGATGTTGAATTTTTTCCATTTTATATAAGCTTCAATAATTTGTGGCATTATTTTAAGGATTGGATTGTCTGTGGTGGTAGTGTAGCTTTGATATTCAAATGGAAATGACTCAATTGCTGAATAATTTCAAACTTACCGAGTTCATCAATAATTTCAAACTTACCGAGTTCATCAGGAGCAGAAGATGGAATGGCTCTCTTTTTTTCTTTTTTTTCTTTTTGGGGCATTTTCTGTTGTGGAGTAACTTCTTTATTACCCTAGATTTATACGGTTATTAAAATACTAATAAGGCATTTTTCTGTTTAGCATTTTCAATTTTCTGGGGCTTTTGTTAATCTCTTGTCTTGTAAAGTAATGTTATAATATTATATTTGTTCGGTTCTTAAGACAAAATTCATAGTAATTTTGAGGGTTCATAAGTATAAGCTTGAGGTCTTAATTCCTTTATACTCCATTTATGTCAGGATCATATTGTGATCCACAAACTTTGTCTCAACTTTAGTTTTATTTTCTCCCATTCTACATTAAAGATTATCTACAGCATTTTAATCGTTGTGCTTTATTATATTTGCTCCAACCTTAATTGACAATAATTCTCTTATTTGCATAAAAGATAGATGTTTTTCTCCCTTTTCGTATTGAGATAAAGATTGTTGAATATTTTTTTTCTTCCTCTTTGAACTTGTTCGTTGTAACCCAATCAAGGTATGTTCTTTGGTTTTATAGAGGTGTATGAAAGGATGGCTAAATTGTGAAGCAAAACATTATACTCTAGATGATCTATGGGATTTTGTTAAGTACCTAAGTGTTTATGGTCCTGGAGTACCATTGCTGTTGAATTGTGTAAGGCCAAATTCAACTATTTTCCAACATCCTACCTGCTTGTGCAAAGCTGGACATCTATCAAATGATAAAGGAAAGAAAAATTCACTCAGGGTCAGCACTTGCAATCCAAGCCAGGCAAGAAATTTGGTGTCCACAACCGGTCTTTCATTATATGTAGATTGTAAAGTCGATCCAAATGCTATTGAGTGTCATATGTTTATTTTCATTTTAACAAAACAACAGTTCTTGTACTTATAGAATGTAAGCAAATGTGACTTTACTTTAGAAAAATAGTTAATAGCTTAGATGAGGTAGACATTAGCCTTATTTATTTTGTATATTCTGTCATATGTTTATTTTCATTTTAACAAAACAACAGTTCTTGTAC
This sequence comes from Sequoia sempervirens, assembly GCA_007258455.2. NCBI lineage: Eukaryota > Viridiplantae > Streptophyta > Pinopsida > Cupressales > Cupressaceae > Sequoia > Sequoia sempervirens. Next base: position 730,345,156 of record VDFB02281492.1, on the reverse strand, counting down.
TTATAGAATGTAAGAAAATGTGACTTTACTTTAGAAAAATAGTTAATAGCTTAGAGCCTTACTGATATGGATCAAACGCATTCAAAACAATTCACATTCCCAATGGTACAGGGCACAAAATTTCTGAGGTAGAGCAGTCCAGCAATTTCAATACAATGTGCCCTTATACATAGTCCACAGTAACAACCACAAATATCTAAGTGGCTAATCAATTCCTAAGCACATATTATGCAGCTTGAAAATAGGGTTTTGGACAATTTAGTCTTCCAAAATATCAATAAGAGCACCCACATCAACTCAAGTCCTTTCCAGTCAATGGAAAATCAATAAACTATACAAATAATGTGGGTGATGGGCACTTTTTTCACTCTTACCAGAAAACCCAATTATATTCTTACCAGGCTCCACTAAAATTAAAAGCTCGAGGCCTCTTAACCTAAGAAAAACCGAGCATGTTCTGGTAGAAATGAATGGAGTCCTCAAGTCACTTATGTCAATTATTCTTTTTGGATATGTTGTTTAAGACTTTTCTTTGCATGGACTGTAGAGTGTGATTTTTTCACCCATATTTTTTTGAATATGATATTATTATCTGCATACAAAATAATAGAAATGACATTTGAGTCATACAACACTTACTAGGATAGTAACATTAAATTGACCTAATCTTAGGTAAAATTTTATGGTTAAGCATCCTTGAGTCAGATTAGTATGAAGATAAATGATCTATAGAGAGACCAAAATTCTTCATCTTTGTAAACATCATCTACACATAATTAATTATAATTAAACTATTTATACTCATAAAATGGATAGCCATGGACGCAAAACATTTATTTAATAATAAACTTCATACTTATTGTCCTTTTATATTCAATTAATATTTTAAATTAGAGATTTTATAATTTACAAGTTTTTCACACAGTCATTCTTGTAAGTATATATATACCCAAACGACTTCTTACTCATACCCACTCCTGCGGTGTTAGGCTTATGAACAATCAAAGCCAAAGCCTAGGAAGATATCCTTTGTCAGCTGGAGCAGAATATCTACTCACGACATATTATGGGCATTACAGGGATTAACATTTTAAATAAAAGCTTTATGAAAGTAGATCAAATATAAGGTTTTAGTTGTAGGGTTATTTTTTAGCCATTATAGGGATTAACAAAGTACTTTGTTGACTTGTATATAGCTTACTTGTCTATTCAACTAGTGCAAATTTGGATTGAGAAATACTATGCTAGCTAATTACAAGAGATCCTTGAAAATTGAACTGGGGAACCAATAGTTCATTTATTAGATTTAAATACAAGTTGTGACCCAATAATTAAGAAGGGAGCCCTTAAAGGAGGCCATCACCAATCACAAAAGAGAATAAGAGTCCTGTCATTATTCACAATGAAGAGTAGTTAACCCCTCTATGTTGGGCATGAGCATGAGGCCTACAATGTGTAGGTCATTTTTGAAGGGGACATTGTCTCACATATCTATCAAAATTTGTTCTAGACTCTATCATAGCCAAAAGGTGTTTGACATAGCTAACCACGAGACAGGCAAAAAGAAGGAAGTTTTGTATTTCTGGACAAATGAGAGAAATTTTGGGTTTGACTCCAGAAGAGGCTCGTGCTGTACACATAAGCTATTCTGAACAAGCTTTCAGAAAGAAAGCTGAAGTCATTTTGTTAATATTTGTTTGGTTGATCTAATATTATAATATGTTTGTTAACGGGAAAATCTTTTAATCAGTCTTCTAAATGCTTATAGGGGAAATCCCCAAAATGGTGACAATAATAAGGAACTATGAACTAGTCTGGTTCTTTGATTTGACACTATATCCCCTTAGAATTCAAAAATTTACTTCTAATCAGACTTCTAAAGGCTTACTGGGGAAAACCCCAAAATCGTGACAGAGCCAAGACCATCTCCAATTGATTACCAACATTATCAGAAAAAGCCACTATTTCTTAAGGCATGAGGAGGTAGCAGGTTGAAGGGGAACAAACCCATGATTTATCTTTTCTATATATATACATAGAAAAATATATATATTAAACATGGAAAGGAAGTACAAATCACAATTGAAATTGTTGCAAATCTTTCATTCAGTTTTCAATCTACAAATATGTATTCCAAACATTTTTTATATATTGCAAACAAGATTGTATATATTTTAAACTACACTTCCTTTCCATGTTTATTTCTATATATTTTTCTATCGGCGTAACCCTTGCACCCGCCTGGTGCAAGTGCTAGTATATATTCAAATGAGATCGATAATTGGATCATTATGTATCATGAACTTTATGTTTTTTTTGTTGTTGAATAATAAAGATTTGTGCTTTCTTTTTTTGTGGATGTAGCCATTCTTCGGTGAACCATATAAATTGGTGTCACTGTTTTATATCTTTCTTTTGTGTATTTAATTATTTTTCTGTTTTTATTAGTTTATTGATATTTTACTTGCACTTTAAGATTAATAATTGTTTGAGAAGAGATGACATACAAAGATAAATGAGGAATTGAAAATTTCTCAGGCCAGAATTATATGTAAGATATAGTTACAAGCTCTCCTAATTCAAAATGATCTCTCAAAAGCATTTAAGGGAAAGTTGAAGAAGTCTGTAAAATGTCCCATAAAGAATAGAATTTGTTGGACAAAAATGTTGTGGCAACAATCGTCCTATCTCTTTCCAACAATGTTTTATTTAATGCTGAATCGAAGAAGACGAGAAAGGTTTATGGGACCAATTATCAAGTATGTATGAGAGGGCTTATGTTGCTAATAGAGTCTTTTTGAGGAAGAAATTGTTCAATCTGAAAATAAAGGAAGTAACAACGTTTCCAATTGTTTAAATAAATTTAATACTATAATCAGCCAATTAACCTTGTTGATATTAATTTTAAAGACGAAATCAAAGCCGTTTTACTTTTGTGTTCTCTTCTTGATAGTTGGGAAGGTGTTGTAATGACAATTAGTAACTTAAATTATCTAGAAATAAATAATCTGATGAGAATGGAAATGGGTTGAAACTTGATGATGTAGTTGTAATTCTTCTCAACAAGGATTTGAGAAGAAAATATCAAGGTACTTCATTCAAGAGGTTTTGATTTTCTCCACACTTTTTTTATATATTGAACAAAGAAAAATTATAAATAATAGAAGCTACCAACAAATAGTTGAATGAGACTTAAAAAATATAATCTCTCAAAGATTACACTGACCATACAAGGGGCTCAAAGCCATAAGAAACAAAGAGCCAATACTTGAACTAAAACACTTTATGGATCTAAAAATATGGCTAATTTCTTATTGCAATTTTATTGATTAATTAGTAATTAGTTTTTAAATTTACACCATGTCTCTATGTTTGATAGATAAATATATTTCAAAAAATATCACAACTTTCAATTCATATATCATTTTTCAAATCAGAAGATTGAGCACATTCAATGTTTCATAAAAATATATTAGTTATAAAAATTGAATTTCATAGCCCTAAAATTGTTGATTAATATTTTAAAAAATTCATTCTAAAATATTAATATTTATGATTGAAAAAATTAGCACTATGCACATATTCTTTGCATTTATACAAGATTAGGTTTATAGAAATATATATTATTTTTTCTAAAAAACATCAATGGAGTAACCACTAGCATTTATGTTTCTCTGAAACTTTAAGTAGTGTCTCTTTTAATTAAGTGATTTTGACAAAATTATTGGAAAAAATAAGTATCTTAAAATTACACTCAAAATGCTACAATTTTGTATTACTATATTTTTAGAGATTTTATGTGTAAGCCCTTTGATTTGTTGTACAAGTTACTAAGCATGTCTATTTTTAAACATTTTCATTATCACTTAAGGGTGTCACTACGCCCATCATTTGCTTGCCTAAACACCAATAATATAATGCTTAATTTGTGTATTTCTATTGAAGAGTTGGTGTTCATCACATGTACCTAATTCCAACTTGATTCCTTATTCCCCAATAGTCTAGACTAATCCTTAATCCTTTTGTGTTAACCCAATCCTAACTAGATAATAACCCATTAATATGTGTAAAATATTCAAATGTGAATTCTACTATGTTTCTATAAAAGTAAAAAGCCCGAAATCATTTAGAAGCATCACATTATCATTAAAAAAAATATCATTCACATTTCATTTTAAAGCATCCAAAGAAACCATTTCATCAAAATTATGCATAAATATAGATGCCATTGTATTCTATTTGGTGTGTCTTTGATTGAATTAGTGCTTCTAAACACCACCCAATCTAAATATATATTGAGCAAATTTCTAAAGAACAAAGACAAAGTTCAAGGCCACAACTATAGGAGTAGGGCCACCAATTTATCAAGTCAAAATAATACAAATTTAATAATAAATTAAGAAATTAAATCATATATATTACATATTAAATTGTCTTCCTCATTAAAAATATGTCTCAAGTATCCATATTTATTTTAATACCATTGATCTTTTATATCAATTATTTAGTTACATATTGAATAATCCTCTTCCTACAAACATTTTCCCTTCTTTATTATGCTATCCATCTTTAGACATATACCATTGTAATCATAATTGTTTAATTAGTCTTGAAAAATATTGATAATAATTTTGTGATCTTGAAAATTATTGCTAACCTTCACATTATCTAAGACAAATTATGATGTAACAAAATATTTTAATATTTAATTTAAAAAATATATTTATAAAGTCTTAATTGAATTGCTATAAAAGGAACTGATGACTCCAAATATTTTTTGCATATTGAACAAAGCAAAATTACAAATAATAGAAGCCAACAACAACTAGCTGAATGAGACTTAAAAAATATAATCTCTCAAAAATTACATTGACCATATAAGGGGCTAAAGCCATAAGAAACTAAAAGTCAATAATTGAACTAAAACACTTTGACTCTACACACTTTTTTTTTATATATTGAATAAAGAAAAATTATAAAAATAGAAACTACCAACAAATAGTAAATGAGATTTAACAATATAATCTTTGAAGATTACATTGACCATACAAGAGACTAAAATTCATAAGAAACAAAGAGTCAATACTTGAACTAAAACACTTTATGACTCTACACATTTAATTCACAACTTAATTGAAGTAGGAGAAATGAATATGACTTTGAAGCTTCACATTTCCAAATTTATATAATAAAGATTAATTCAATGCCACCAAAGTGATTCAAATTGCTAACATACAACAATTTTCTCTCAAATATATAGTTATGAAAATGTCAAATCAATCCAAAACTATTATCATATACCAAATAAAATGAAAGGTACAAAAAAAAACAATAATTCAAAAAATTTCTTAATATAAAACAACTCTTAATTAATTTTAAATAAAATAAAATATTTTTTAAAGGAAAATCAAATATAATTATTCAAAATAAATGAAAAGCATATTTCCAAGTTTTTAGTTTATAAAATTTAAGTAATTTTATACTTTTATAATAGCAATTTGTTTAAGCAATTACATATTTAATTAATTATTAATAAATATATTTTACAACAAATTATAAATTATTATTTTTTCTATTCAAGAAATATTTATTTTTTAAAATTAGAGATGAAAATTTATCTTTGATTTACTTTTATACTATTTATCATGAACATGATTGACTAAAATTTTAGGTATAATAATTGTAGATAGAATGTTTGAAGTATTTGAGAAAGTTCATAAAAAGAGCAATTTTCTATATATATCAATAAATAAATTTTGTATTTTTTAATTTCTAAATATTATAGTTTTTTATAATTTTATATTATATATATTATAATATTTTAATGTCTTTATAACTAAAAAAATAAATGTCTATTTTAATTTTTTTTCCATTTTTAATTTATAATATGATGTTTTTCAAGTAATATTTCAATGTTTTAATGATGAAAATGATTTTAAATTTATTTTGGTTAGTAAGAGATAATATTTCTAATTTTACAATACTAAAACTAACAATTATTTTATTTATTTAAGAGTTATTTTATGTTTTTTATTTTTAATATATATTTGTGTATGTGTTTTGTTATGCATTTTTCATTGTAATAAAAAACTCTTTAATCAATAAATAGTAATAAAATAATTCAAGTAAAGAAAAATAAAATAAACACTATAAATAAAACAAGGCCGCGTTGCTGCCAAGTTCTACCAAATGCTAGTAGGGCAGTTTTGTTCTTTGATCTGTAGACAAATTGAGAGAAAAACTGGTCCAATTGAATTGGAGTCAAGGATGAAACCATTTATTTTTTAATTATTTATTTTGTACAAAGGTACCCTTAAGAAAGGTGTATGTGTATTTATATTTTTCCTATTTAAACATATTAATGTGTTAACTATGTTATAGACATGTGTATTGATGGTTTTTTACAAAGATTCATGTCATAGAGTTCACAAGTTGTACTAGAAATTTTAACCATCTCATTGAGGAGTGAAAAAGTTTCCTTAATTGGTTTATCATCTTCTAGTATTTGTGAGTGTTTAACCCATTGTAAATGTATCCATAATGAGTTGGCATGTGATTTGGCATGTCACAAGCCTTATGGGTGGCAACTTGATTCTTGCAATGATAATTTGTCTAAAGACTATAAAATCACACTTTGGATGATGTTGAAAGGATATTGGTGAGTTATACATTATGATCTTCCCAAATGTATTAGATCATATTTAAAAATTGGTTAAAATTACATGCTATTGGTTAAAATTACATGCTAATTATCTGTTGAGGCATGTTTGTTACAAAAGTGTTTTCCTCTCAAAAGTGTGTGATGCTATTGTAAGAGCATGTGCCAATATAGTCTCCATAGTAGATATTGTATTAGCCCCATAGTTATTGCAAACCATGAGGATTGTGATGAGTTATTATCAAGTCTCATACTTTCATCAATAACATAGATATCAATTTTGTAAAATGGTCAATGGGTCTTAGCTTACTCTATTCTTGGAAATGGCTCTATATCTTGATCCATTATTAGGGTTGGTGAATCAATTGCTTCCAAAATGTAGCATTTCAAACATGTGTGGTCTTTAATAATGACAATGTATTGATTATGATGACAAACAATGCTTATATCAAATGCAAAAATATGTTTTGATAAATGCATTCCCTACTGTAGTAGATGTTATGATCTTCATTAGAAGTGAATGGGAAGCATATAGTTAAAATTCATAACTACTCCCAACCTCTTTTGCAAATAAAATATGCTCTCCTGTGACCATTTCATACTTCATCCTAGAGTGTAATGTGAACAATAATATCTAGTTCAAACTATTTTCATGTTTTAGAATCGTGTGCAAAAATCTTCAAATATGTATACCATGTTGTAATTTATTGTTCTCTACATATTTATCTCTTATGATTTATATTGTATAGTAGGTCCATTGAAGATGTTAAAGTGATTCCACTAGAAAATAACTATTATGAATATCTTATGATGAGAGATTACTTAAACTTTCATAATTTGTTTATTCAAATTATATAAATACACAAATAAGTTATTAAAATTTCTTAAATATATTAAAATAAATATTTTATTTTTATTATTTAATTGAAAGATTAATCCTAAAATTTGATATTTGATTAAAAAATTAATAATAATATATACAAGTCTTATATTTATAGTTTCAAATTTTATATTAATTATTAATTTATTTGTAAAAAATCTTTATTACTACATTTATATTTTTTTTTAAATTAAAAATAATTTTAAGAAAATATTTTCTAAAAATTTTAAAAATAATTTTAATGACATTTTACCTTTTAAAATTAAAAATTATATATTTAAATACAATTATTTACACAGTAAAGTCTTCTACTTTTTCATTATTATATTTTTATTTCAAAATAAACATGAATTATTTGAAAATAATTTCTTTTCTTTATAGAAAAAATGAGTAAATTTATTATAAGATAATATTCTCTTCTTTTATACAATGTATATTGAATTATGTGTTATGTGTGAGAATAAATTTTAATTGTCAATATGTGTTTGTTGTGATCTACTACAAAATAAAATTAATGATATTTATTATATCTTATCTTCTTACATGTTTTTTTCCCCCACTATTTCCCTACCATAGTAATGGTTCCTATTAATAGTCCTACTGGAAAAATTTTAAGGGCCAATTATATTGAAGATAATTTATTTTATATATTAAAATTTGCATCTTATTATTTAAACATTATAAAATTGAGATTGTATTTCATGGTTTTTATCATCAAATGTGATTGGTGGCTAAATAAAAAAATAATCAAAAGTTAAAAACACCTCCTCTTCTATAGAATTCTAACCTCCTCTTCTATAGTTACATAGAATTCTTCCATTATAATTTCATAATTTAGAATGATAATTTAGTATACGCAACAAAGCTTATAATTTTGTATAATATTTTAAAACAATATATTAAATTCATTGAAAATGTTATATTATAATATATTATATAAATAAAAACAATAATGGTATGATAATATATTTTTTCTATTAATAATATTACTATTTTAATTTTTTCTATTATATTATTATAATATTATAATTTTATTCGAATTTGCATTTTAATTTGCGAGTAATTAGAAGTGGTGAAAAAATTGTTAAAGAAATTAATCACTAATTACAAACATGACTTATATATAATGACATGTAAATAGAATGAGTTCATTTATTGTGTCATTTGTTTAATGAATAATGATTGTGTTATAATTACATTAGATAGTAATAAAAAGTTTAGATTTTTTTTTATTTAACAATTTTTTAATATATAATGTTTCTTAATATAGAATATTTTACTAGCATATCTATATTTTAAAAATATATGTAAAAAACGCCGAGAGATATCCTTCTCAAGGCGCCTTTTTTTAATCAATTGAACCTTAACCCAAATTGAAGCTTAACCCTAAACATAAAGTTATTTGAACCCTAATCGTAACCCTATTTGAAGTTGGTTAAGGAAAAATAAATTCCTTAGAAGACTGATTCTAGACTATTTTTAATCAATTGAACCTTAACCCAAATTGAAGCTTAACCCTAAACATAAAGTTATTTGAACCCTAATCGTAACCCTATTTGAAGCTGGTTAAAGAAAAATAAATTCCTTAGAAGACTGATTCTAGAAAACCTGAGGGATTTTAGACATATTTGCTTATGTGATACTATGTACAATATCATATTAGTTCATCAAGTACTTTTGAAGCAACACAAAACAAAATTTCATGGTGATCCAAATATCCATGCATGGGAGAGTGCAATAGGAGCATGTTCTGAACAAATTTGTTGAATCTTGAGAAATATATACCATGTCAAGCCTAGCCTCCTCGCCCTTCATGGTTGGCTGTGGGGGTAGCCCTACGCCCCCAACCAACAGTATAACTATGTATTAAAATAAATGCATTTTATTCCATTTAAAATAAAATGGGCTTTAACCTGTGAATTTTGAATTTGCAAATACGAAATTTTTATACAAATGAATTAAATAAAAATGCATATTCATTTTAAAATAATTTAACAATTACTAATTGTAGTTTTATAATAAATTTAAAGAGTTATATTTAAATATAAAAGCAACATTTTTATTTATTTATTTTGTTTTTTGCATGCAAATCATTTCTTATAAAAGCTTTTTGAAAGTAATATTTATCTAGTTTATCATTCTAAAATTAAAAAGTAATATTTAATAAAATAATTTAATAATTACTAATTGTAGTTTTTGAATAAATTAAATAAGTATTATTTAAATATCAAAGCAACCTTTCTATTTTATTTTTTGCATGCAATATTCTAAAATTAAATGAAATTCTAATTTCAAAAATATCATAAAATAAATCTCTACTTCTAGATTTTTTAGTTCAATTGAATTGTATTGAGCTTTAAATTTGAATGATTAATTATTTAAAAAATAATTAATCAAATCTTCATAATATTTTCAAAATAATAAATAATAAAAAAAATTAAATCATTAAATTAAAATATTAGTACATTAGCAAATACAAAACCAATTAAATCATCAAATTAAAATAGATATGTGATTGAGCTATCTATACAACACAACCTTATTTTGTGTGAGGCAACAATCATAATTTAGATCACGCAGTCCATCAATTCTTCCATTTCAAATCATAATTTAGATCTTCACAAATGTTTCAATTCAAGGATATGAGGCAAACAAATTTAAGGAGATAGTAAATGCATTGGAGAAAGGGGATGTAAGTATGGCGGATTTTGCATTCAACGAATTTGAAACATTAACACAAGAAGCATTTTTGGATATTCCTTTTTGTAGCCATGTGCCACCAGAGTCGCCCTTCCTCCCTCTAAATCAGACATGCTCTTCTTGAACCCCTTCACAACCACCCCACTGGAGATAACTTGCATTGGACCGCACACAATAACTATATGTAAAGTAGGTGATTCAACCAAATAATCAACAAAAAAATCGAATAAAAAACCAAAACAAATGGAAAAAACTCCATACCTCTGCCATATCCATCCAAGCTACTTCATAAGTTGTGCCAGCTTCCTCATTCGTAAAAAAAAATATAATATATAAAACAAAGTTATCAAATCTATTAAAAATCGTTATTGCATGAAACAGTTTGCATGCTAGAATCACTGGCAAAAATATACACATGTTGTGTTGAATGGAAACATCACTAAATTATTGGCAAGCCTAAGGAATTTTTCCCTTAAAAATTCATTCTGGAAGTTAATGAAGAGAATTAAGATCATTGTCTGGTATGAAGAGAATTTAGAAACCAGAAAATTAATGTTTGCATTTAAAAAAAATCGGTGCCTGAAAACTTTCTTTAATCATCCTCCAAAAAATTAACAATTGGAAACCCTATTTTCACAACCAGTATTGAATCACTATCTGATAAACCATAAAATCAGTATTCAACCGAAAGCCCTCTTCTTAAAAGAGCAGCATTCAAGCATACCAAACAAAATGCCCTTAAAAAATCACAAAGAATAAATTCCATTATTTCATGTGTCAATTTTCTCATAAAACCCCATCTACTGCTTAGCATAGTAAATTAAAGATTTTAGTAAAAAATGTAGATGATAACCAAATTATAAACTATATAGGAAGAATAGAAAAGAAACCTGTAACACCTAATTTAGTGAAAATGAACTACACCTAATTTTATTAAGGAAAAGTGCCAATTCATGTATCATTTATTTCTGCTCTTGAACCGGAGACTAGTCTCGATGAAATTTTGGGCTCATTGAATTTGGGACTGAGGTAGCATTTGGGATCGCTAAAGAATTTGACATTTTTTTCTGCTTTGGCATCCGCAAGATAAGTGGTCTCCAGTATCTTTTTCTTGGATGCCTTGGAAATCATCTCCATTGAGCTTATGCCCTGCATTAACTGCAAATGGAATATTGCACTTGAGGTAAAATAAAATAAAATAAATACTATAATGCCTACTATTATACGATATGTTAACACTTGAATGCAAGCCTCCACACTTTCAACGAATCTCTGCCACTTCAAAAGTCGGACGGGGTCAGGGTTTGTAAATAAATTTACACAAATAATAGTTAAAGAGATGATCATGAAAATACAAAGCAAAAAGAAACACAAGGGAATCAAATAAGCGCGTTGCCTCCATGAACAGTTAAAGAGACGGTTAGAATAAATCGAATGCATTGAGTGGAGTAAATTGAATGCAGCCACAGACAGTTAGAATAACGGTTTTATTTAATCCCTGCAATTTTTTAACTTCCAGTTATTCACGTTTTAGTTATTTTTAAAAAATAACTAATTTATTTATGAGTCCAGAACTTCCACTGTCTGTCATTTTCAATGCAGCTTCAAAAACTTTACGGAGAATATTCTTTGAATGCTTTCACTGTATAACGCCTTTGACGTAATTAAGGAAGAATTATATATAATAAAATAAATAATATTTAAATTTATTAAATTTATTAAATTTAATTGAATGAGTTTAAGTGATAAATTAAGAATTTTAAAGGTAAATTTTATATGAATGAATATTGTATTAGTTAAATATCATTACTTGTTTTAATATCTTTTTATTTTAGTTAAAAAGGAAAATTTTAAATACATAATAATGAAAAAGGTAAATCACTATATAACAAGATTAATTTAATATAATATATATTAAAAATAATTTAATAATATTATAATATTATTATCTAATATATTAAATGTTATATCTATGTTACAATAGTATATATATTATAATATGATGTTAAAATTATATATTAGATATTATATATGTCATAATTTTATATTAACATATTAAAATGAGATGGGATATTATATAATATTTGTTACCCATATATATATATATATATATATATCAATCATGCTTATTATATATATATATATATTTTATGGGGTAGGGGTGTCCCCGCGATTCAGTCCAACAGCCCATACCTTGGGTACTTGGGGTGAGTTGGGACGAGACTAGACACCTGCTGGTGGACGCCATAACCCACATACAGACCCATGCTTATTATATATCAATATAATATATACCTAATAATATATTAAAATAAGATTAATTTGTTACCCAAATTTATAAACGTGCGTGGTGAACATAATTGTTTCTTATCTGGGTTTCTGCGTAACGGCTAGCAACGCATGCTTGACTGTAACAGGTCACAACAAATTTGTAAAGAAACCGCCAGAAATCTACGTGCATTTATTACGGATATCAATACACCTTGGAGAATACTCGAATAGATCATTGTCCACCTTAAAATTGGAAGCACTTACAATTCATGATGCAGCGTTTGTGAAATGGAAACCATGTAAAAATTTGAACATGTTATTTCACGAATGTACTTGTGATAAAACCATGGTGACCATAGATCTTTAAACAATGAAAGAAATCGCACACTTCATCTTCAGTCATCTCTCCGCCTTCTCTTAGAAATTTTGTCCTCCCAGTTCCTATCGGTGGGCCTTTTCCAGTCCCTAGCATGATCTCTCTGTTCTTCCCAATTCTTATCTCTGGATCTTTTCCTTTCCCTACCCCAATCTCTTCCCTGATGATCGAGAGAGTAATAAGGATGGTGACGACTGCGTGACACTTTCCTATGATAACTACCATGCCTGATTCCATGATGATCACGAAATCTTTCGGAATCATCCTTGTTTTTGCATGGTTCAGGCCCACAGCAATCACCTCCTCTAATGGAATCGTTTCCAGTTTCAAGTTGATTTGAAACTTGAGAGGGGCCTTCGTTGGAAGGCTTTGTTAACTCTTCTACAGGGGAATTCGAGATCTCACCTTCCTCCAACTCATATTTAGGATCATCCTTTGGGAGCATCTCTTGACCTTGATGGCAAAGATCAGCTTCATTAGTCGAACATTTTCTGATCTTATCAGAGATGACCTCCTCATTGGATCTCTTTCTATTGAGTGTGCTACCATCTTTTCCTGCAAATTCTTTTCTATATTGTGCACTCTCCTTTCTGGGTTTGTAGCATGAATCAGACCTATAATTATTTCTCTCTTTGTTTTAATTTCTCTGCTTTGGCAGCTTCTTCTACCCCTCTTTCCAGCTCAATCTCAATAAGATCTTCTACATCTCTTACTTTAGTCTCTGAAATATCAGGCTCTGAATTTCTTCCTTCCCTGAGAAGCTTCCTTCTCTTCAATTGGGCAACTTTTTCTGCATTCACATAACTAATGTCTACAGAAGGGGACTGCTTATTATTGTTAGATTGAATTCCACCCTTGGTTTCAAATTCTGCTCCTGGTTTATCTATATCAATCTTATCGGCCTGTCTATCTTGTAAACTACTCATGTCCAGTTCATCAACTTGTTGCGTGCTGGTTGAGGCCTTTTGATCAGAGGCTTCCAATAATTTAGATGGAATCCTACTTCTAATCATATCTCCTGACCGGCCACACTGAATATTGCTTTCCTGTCTTTTATCACCTGATTTGCCTGGCTGATTTCCACCACAAGTAGTACGATTCATTTCCTCATACAGCTCAAGTAACTGGTTACTAATTTCTGCACTCATGCATTACCGGTAATCAGATTCCTAATGAACAATATCTCATCTGAAAAATGTCTGTAAATAAGCAAGAAAGCAAGAATTGAACATATATCGTATATTTTGTGATATTATGATTCAGAACACATGAAGAAAAATACATTAATCAATGCTGTCGCTTGTAAGAAAAAATACCCAAATTGTACAGAAGCAAAACAGACACTCAAAATAATATGTAACAAATCATAAGGGAAACTAAGGATTTTCAGTAACCAGCCTTCTAAGTGTTCTGGAGAAACATTAAAAGTTTTCCACCAAGCCTTTGGCAGTTTGACACGCAGAAACTTAGCTGCGAGGAAGATTGTCCCAGCAGCAATTTCACGGGGTTTAAATTGGAGCCAAAGGGATGTCCTCAGCCTAGTCACGCAATACAAACACATTAGGGGATCCCAGAAATCTCCAGTACCAGAATCAAGCGAAAATACATGAGATAACGTGGTATACCCATCATTCACAAAATTCCAGGCAACTTGAGTAAGAAGTTTCTCAGCAACACCAAAATTCTTTATTGCATTCCGGAGCTGTCTATAAGGATGGTACACAACCACATCAAATCCCAAAGTATTGAGAACCAGTTTTTCAGCATTTAAAATCGTTTGTCTTTGCTCTTGGAAGAAGTCCTGTATTAGAAAAGTGTTAATGGTGAGGATGAAGAATTAACCATGCCATCGATTGATAGAAAAAACTAAGAAAATAAATGCCTAAATATTACAGGATACAATTAACAGCAAAATAACCTGAAAATATAAATCTGTAAAACAGAGAGGAGAATATAAAACTGTTATATTCACTCAAGAAATGCAGCAAATGTCTTTTTTAAACTTTATTGAGAAAATTGAGAAATATATACACAAGACGTTAACAACTCAAAAGTTACCAACAGAACATTGGGAAACTTTCCCGACCAAAAAAAACAAAAGCTAAAGCAGATACGATGGGAAACTGTCCCAACTAACAGTAGTTAAAAAATAAATTTTACTTATTTTAACATCCTCCATAAAATCTGATTTGTGGGACAATTTCTCATCTCTAAAAGATTCTTCAGTCTATTGAAATCTTCTTCCTTCAAAGACTTTGTCAAAATGTGAGCAACTTGATCTTTGGACCTGCCATAAGAAAGTTTGATTTCTCTGATGAAATGAAATTTGATGTCTATTTGTTTGCTTCTTCTATGGAAGTCTAGATTTTTAGAAAGTGCAATCGCTGATTGATTATCACAAAATATAATTGTTTCTTCCATTTGGAGCTGCATCAATGCACTTCAAGCATTCTTTGTAACCAAACTACTTGACAACCTATTGAAGTGGCTATCACATATTATGCTTCTCCTAAAGACAATGCAACAATGGGTTGTTTCTTTGAAGAACATGAAATTACACCTAAACCAAGAGTAAAAGCATATCCTGAAGTACTTTTTCTACTTGTAGATGATAGAAAAAGTACTATTTGCAGTCTCTTTTACATCTTGGGTATTTTGTTACCTACTTGTAGATGAGTATCATCTGGATCCTCCATGAACCTGCTTATCAAACTTACTGCATACATGATATCTGGTCTTGTTGCAATTAAGTACATTAAACTTCCAACCAAACTTTTATACAAAGTAGAATCTACCTTTTTGCATTCATCCTTTTTGCTCAACTTCTCACCCATGGCAATAGGCGTAATTGTTGGTTTGTTATTTCCCATCTTGAACCTTTTCAAAATATCATTTGCATACTTTTCTTTTGAAATAAAATTCCCGTCACTATTATGAGTTATTTCAAGACCAAGATAATAGTGCAACAAACCAAGATCAGTCATCTCAAATTCACTCTTCATTACCACTAAAAATTCTCTTAGCATATTTTCATTATTCCCAATATAAAGCAAATCATCAACATAAATGCATACTATCATAACATCTCCTTGTTGATTTTGTTTTATGAATAAGGTGGGCTCATAAAGACATTTTTCAAAACCATTTAAAAAAAATATATGATTCAATGATTTCATATTAAATTCTAGGTGTTTGCTTTAAACCATACAAAACTTTCTTTAGTTTGAACACCTTACCTTTATGACCTTTAATCTCAAAACCAAATGGTTGCTCGTTGTAGATTTCTTCCTCCAATACACCATTCAAGAATGCTAATTTTACATCCATATGAAAGAGTTTCCAACCCTTTTGTGTTGAAAGAGCTAAAATCATGCGAATAGTATCCATTCTAGCAACAAGTGCAAAAACTTCATTATAATCAATACCTAATTTTTGTTTGTAGCCCTTCACTACCAACTTGGCCTTGTACTTATTTACTTTACCTTGCTCATTGTACTTTGTTTTATACACCCACTTTACTTCAATTAGCTTCTTATGCTCAAGGAGGTCTACAATTTCCCAAGTTTGATTCTTTTCTATGGCTGCAATTTCTTCATTCATAGCTTTAACCCATTTATAATTTTTATTGCTTCTTCAAATGTAATGGGATCACAATAAGAAAAAAAATAAAATGACAAATATCTTCATTTACCTTTGTTGTTTCTTGATATATGTTAGACAAGCTCCTCATTTTTTCTGTCACCTTTTTGGAGATTCTGAAGTGGACGATAAAGAACTATTTGATGAAACATGTCTACGACTTGGTGGAGAAAGGTTGCCTTCTGATGAAGAAGAGCTTATTCTTAGTGTAGATTTTTGGATGCTACAACTACTAGCTCCTATGTTAACAACTGAATTTTGTTGTTGATTTGCAGCTTCATCTTCAATGTTAACTTGCTGATATTTCTCATTTAGTTTCCAACACCACTCTTGATCTTCAAGAAACTTTGCATCTTTAATTGTCACCAACCCTTTTGTCTCTGGATTATATAACTTGTATGCCTTGGATTCTTCACTATATCCACAAAGATACATATTTCTACCTTATCATCTAATTTCTTTCTAAATGCATCTAGAACATGAGAATAAGCAATACAACCAAAAAAAAATTATATGATCTACATAGGGTTTGTATCCTCCCCATGCTTCTTCCAGTGTCATGCCCCAAACTGACTTTATAGGACATCTGTTCAAAATATAACTTGGACAACAAACTGCTTCTACCCAAAAAACTTTGGGTAAATTATTAGCATTAAGTATACTCCTTACCATATCTAAAATTGTTTTGTTTTTCCTCTCAGCTACACCATTTTGCTGAGGTGTATACCTTATTGTTAGTTTCCTTTTTATGCCATTTTTAATACAAAAATTATGAAAATTATGTGAAATATACTCTTCACCCCTATTAGTCCTTAAAATTCTTAGAAAATAGCCACTTTGCTTTTCAACTAATTCTTTAAATTCTCTAAATTTCTTGAAAGTATCAAATTTATTTTTCAAATGATACACCTACAGTTTCGTACTATAGTCATTAATAGATGTCAAGAAATATCTCATACCAGATAATGAAGCAACCTCAATTGGTCTACATAGATCTGAGTGTACTAGCTCCAATGGCTCTTAAGCTTTCCAAGAATCCCTTACTACAAAGGGTTCTCTATGGTGCTTTCCAATAATACATCCTTCACATTCTTCATCCAATCTTTGAATAAATGGAAAAATTGTTACCATGTTATTTTTATGCAAAAGATTTAATCCACCAAAATTAAAATTGTTAATGAATGATAGCTTCGGTCAAATATGAATGGCGATTGCTGTAAGCATCATTGTCATTCATACTTGATCAAAGTTTATCATTTATATTGAAATATTTCTGGAAAAACATTTAATCGAATTTATGAGCATACATATAAAATTCGAATTATATATATGATGTTATATTTTGCATTTCATTAATCAGAATTTACTTACTCATTCGCCACCTTGTAGAAGAGTATATATGAGTTATACTAAACAATGATAAACGACTTTATCATAAGTCGCGCCCTAAGGGACACGTCCCATGAGTGGACGTGTCTCCACTTGTGGAGACACGTCCTCTCATGAGACGTGCATCTTAGGGGCGGGTCTCCTCTCTTATTTATGGCGGATCCTTCTTTGATATGCAAACATAGAAATTGAATAATGTTCTGCAATCAACACATTCAAAATAAGAAATTCAAATCTAGAAATTGAAAATCTGAACATAGAAGTTTGAGTAGTATTCTTACACTTAGAATTTTCATAAGTCCCTTAGTCTCCCAATTTTATTGAAAATTTGTTTACATTTACATGGTATCAGAGCCAAGTTGTGTGAATCCATTACAAATCTAAAATCAGTTTGCTCTAGAAAATTCGTATTTTCTAAAATTGAATTCACATCACATTCTTCATAATGTCAAGTGTGATCAGATTTGAAGATCGCCTTGCAGGAGCAGACAACTTCACATCATGGAAATTTAGAATCATGATGATCCTTAGAGAGAATAAACTAGACTCACTTGTGAAAGAAAATAAAAAGGAACCAGAGGTTGAACCTAAGAAAACTCAATGGGTTGAAAACAATGAAAAGGCCATGAAAATTCTAGTAGATGTAGTTAGGGATCATATAGTGCCTATCTTAGCAAAACATGAAACTGCATACCACATGTACAAATCTCTTGAGAGTACCTATGAGATAAACAACACCTGCAGGACTCTTGCATTAAAAAGGTAAATCAACAATGCACAAATAAACAAAGGAGAGTCCATTAATGCATACTTCATGAGGATTATTGAACTAAGGGATCAATTATCCACAATTGGATATCAGATTGATAGCAAAGAGTTAACTCTAATTGCACTAGGAGGCCTACCAAACTCATGGGAGTCATTTTTTCAAGGAATAAGTGCAAGATCTAAACTCCCTAAGTTTGACAGGCTAAGAACTGACTGCCTTCAAGAAGAAACAAGACTTTCCACAAAAGAGAATAAACAGAAACACATAGATGAAGACATTCATGTTCTCCACACAACATCTAATAAGAGGAGTAAGAAAAACTCCTACAAGAGAGGATCTTTTAAAAGAAAGAGAAGTTCCAATGGAAAGGAATCTTATAAGAAGAAAGATATCTCTCAAGTACAATGCTTTAGATGTGATCAGTATGTTCACTATGTAATGAAATGCCCTGATAGAACTAAACAACAAGCATCCTTTGCCAAAGTAGGAAAGTCAAACCTAGATCATGAATCTAAGAACTTTGTGTTCTATACAGGCCTTTCTATTCAAGTATCTGACAACACTCAAAATTGGGTAATTGATAGTGGTTCCTCTAGACACATCACAGGGTTCAAAGAACACTTGGACTCTATGGCTGAAAAGTCTGATGAAGAAGTAACCATCAGGGATGATTCTGCATACCCTATAAAAGGGGTTGGAACGTGTTCCATCAAGTTGAAATCTGGGGTTTCTCTGCAACTCATTGGAGTCTTATTTGTACTTGGAATAAAGAAAAATCTTATATCCATCTCTGCGCTAGAAGACAATGGTTACATAATTACATTTATGGATGGGAAAGTTCTAGTATGGCCTAAGAACTCATCTATCAAGAAAGCTCTAACCATAGCCATAAGACAAGGGTACCTTTACAAACTATAGACTGAGGTTAAACAAGCCCTTACCCTTGACTTTGTTGATACAAATGAAATTTGGCATAGAAGATTAGGACACCTTCATTTCCGTGCCCTACTTTCTATGGAAAAACTTGTTATAGGCTTACCCAAGCTAAAACCATCTCATGAGGGAACTTGTAAAGGTTGTGCCCTAGGAAAGAATACAAAGGGATCCTTTCAGAATAGCCTGAGTAAAACCCTTAATGTGTTAGAACTGGTTCACTCTGATTTATGTGGATCCATGTTTGTACCTTCTAAAGAAGGATTTCTATACTATGTCATATTTGTAGATGACTTCTCTAGGAAAACCTGGATCTATTTCCTTAAGTGTAAAGAGTCGATAGAAATCCTTAAAAGGTTCAAAGAGTTCAAAGCCCTTACTGAAAACTTCTCTGGAAAGAAAATAAAAACCTTAAGGACAGACAATGGGAAAGAATAAACCTCTGAGATTTTTAAGGAATTCTGCATGAGTGCTGGAATTAAGAGGGAGTTCACAGTTGCCTACAACCCTCAACAAAATGGGGTTGCTGAAAGAAAAAATAGAACCATTATAGAAGCTGCTAAGGTAATGCTGCTTTACCAAAACATTGAAACTTCTTTCTGGGCAGAAGCCTCTAGGACTGCTATCTATATCCAAAATAGATGTCCTCATTCTCATCTTGATAACAAAACTCCTGAAGAAGCCTTTACCAACATAAAACCTGACATTAGTCATTTTAGGATTTTTGGTTGTCTTGTCTATATACATGTGCCCAAAGAGAAGAGATTCAAACTACAACCTTCTGGAAAGAAGGGAGTATTTGTGGGTTATAATGAAACCTCCAAAGCCTACAGGATATTCATACCTGGGCAAAAACAAATTGAATTGAGCAGAGATGTCATCTTTGAAGAAGACATTGTATTCAAGAGGGCAAGAAGTTCTAGTGAGACAAAAACCTATTCCCCTAGAGTACCTGAAATGGAACCTGCTCCTGAGATTCAGAGGTAGCATCCTGATGAAATGCCACATGAACTTCATTCTACTTCAAATGAGAATACAAATGACAATGGCAAAAAAAGACCACTTTGGGCCAGGAAAATGATCAAAGAAGCAGAGGATCATGCAGCACCCAAAGGAACATTCAGGGAGAGTAAAAGACCCAAACATTTTTCTAGCTATGTTGCTCTAATGAACAACATCATAAACTCAGAACCTGTCAGTGTTATAGAAGCTTTCCGACATCAAGCATGGAAGGATGCAATGACAGAGGAATATTAGTCTATTCTAAAGAATGATGTATGGGATATAGTGCCTAGGCCAAACGATAAATCTATTGTCTCTTCCAAATGGCTCTTCAAAATCAAGCATGCTGCTGATGGCAGTATAGAAAAACATAAAGCACGTTTTGTGGCAAGAGGTTTTTCTCAAAAGGAAGGCATTGATTACGAAGAAACATTTGCACCTGTTGCCTGTTACACATCAGTGAGAGCAGTGCTAGCCATTGCAGTAGCTAAAGGCTAGAAGATCCACCAAATGGATGTGAAAACTTCCTTCCTGAATGGAACCATTGAAGAGGAAGTCTATTTGTAACAACCTGAAGGTTTTGTGATACATAAACCTGACTCACATGTATGCAGATTGAAGAAAGCTCTCTATGGACTTAAACAGGCTCCCAGGGTCTGGTATGAAAGAATTGATAGCTATCTCTTGGGATTAGGATTTTCCAAGAATGAGGCTGACTCCAATTTCTAATTCAAGGTAATCAAAGGTGATATGCTAATAATTATTTTATATGTTGATGACCTGCTGATAACAAGAGAAGATCACCTCATTGCTCAAGGGAAGCAGGATCTAATTTCTAAATTTGACATGAAATACTTGGGCATTCTACACTACTTCCTATGTTTAGAAGTATGGCAGAAATCAGAGGGCATTATACTAAACCAAGGGAAGTATACTATTGATATTATGAAAATATTTGGAATGTTGGACTGTAGACCGATGTCTACACCTATGGAAACCAACCTTCACAAATTGAAAGAAGCAGCAATAGAACCCAAGTGTGCAGATCCAACCCTTTATAGATAGATGATTGGATCCTTGATGTATCTGGTGAACACTAGACCTGATATTTGCTATGCAGTGAATGTTCTCAGCCAGTTCATGTGTGAGCCAAAGGAAATTCACTTAATGGCTGTGAAACATATTTTGAGATATCTTCAAGGCACTATTGGATATGGTCTTCTTTACAAGAATGATCAACTAGATCTACATGGGTACTCTGATTCAAATTGGGCTGGAAGTGTAACCGATTGAAAAAGCACATCAGGATATTGCTTCAGTTTAGGATCGGCTATGATCTCATGGATTTGCAAAAAAATCTTCAATTGCACAGAGCTCAACAGAAGGAATACATTGCAGCCTCAATGGGAGCAAGAGAAGCAGTTTGGCTTCGTAAATTGCTTGTGGGACTCTTTGGTGAGCCCTTGAATCCTACAATTATTCATTGTGATAATCAGAGTTGTATCAAACTCTCTGTAAATCCTATCTTTCATGATAGATCTAAGCATATTGAGATCCCCTATCATTATGTAAGAGATATGGTGGAAAGGAAAGTGATTCAGTTGGAGTATATTAGTACAAATGATCAAACTACAAACATTCTCACCAAGCCTCTCTCTCGAATCAAGGTAGAGCACTTCAGGAAGAAACTTGGTATGGTTGAAATGTAATTTGTTATTTATGTTTGAAATAAAAATTGTTTATAAATTGTACTAATACATAAAGATGTTTAATGTGTAAACTCTTTTGTCATGTGTGTCACTCCATGACTTTATGGGCCTACTCCCCCTGTGTACATTATTGAAAGGTGACGATCTTTCTAATAATGGGCACTTGTATTTGACATTGTAAAGTGACGACTCTACAATGATAAACTATCATGATAGATATCATGTGACTTGATATTTGTGGACATGTCATGATAGTATCTCTTGGACACTTTGATTGATATCATGGGACTTGATATCATTTGTAGATCATTGTGATCCTTAAGAGATAATCATGGTGGATATTTATATCCATGGATATGCCATGAATTATGGTAGACATCATGTGACTTGATGTTAGTGCACATACCATAATAAAGATATGTTATGAAGAATGTCATGTGACTTGACAATATTGAGAAATCATACCATGTCTTAGATATCACGTGTTAAGGTGATATCTCTACTTATTTGATTTGAAATATCTTCCCTAGCTAAGAGGGAGTGTTAATGAATGATAGCTTCGGTCAGATATGAATGACGATTGTTGTAAGCATCATCGTCATTCATACTTGATCAAAGTTTATCATTTATATTGAAATATTTCTGGAAAAACATTTAATCGAATTTATGAGCATACATATAAAATTCGAATTATATATATGATGTTATATTCTGCATTTCATTAATCGGAATTTACTTACTCATCCGCCACCTTGTAGAAGGGTATATATGAGTTATACTAAACAATGATAAATGACTTTATCATAAGCCGCGCCCTAAGGGACACGTCCCATGAGTGGACGTGTCTCCACTTGTGGAGACACGTCCTCTCATGAGACGTGCCTCTTAGGGGCGGGTCTCCTCTCTTATTTATGGCGGATCCTTCTTTGATATGCAAACATAGAAATCGAATAATGTTCTGCAATCAGCACATTCAAAATAAGAAATTCAAATCTGGAAATTGAAAATCTGAACATAGAAGTTTGAGTAGTATTCTTACACTTAGAATTTTCATAAGTCCCTTAGTCTCCCAATTTGATTGAAGATTTGTTTACATTTACAAAAATGACCAAATCTAAGATGTCATAACCACTGTGTGTCTTTTACAAAAGCACTAAAACTTAAATGCATATTGTTTTTGATACTAAGGGAAAACATCTTATTAGCAATCATAGGTATTTTGATTATTAACTTGTTTTTACCATCAACAATAATACATGTACCATTTTCAAATTTGACAATGTGTCCTTTTTGCACAAGTTGACCTATACTTAACAAGTTATGCTTTAAACCTGGTACATAAAATACATCACCAATATA
This sequence comes from Sequoia sempervirens, assembly GCA_007258455.2. Classification (NCBI taxonomy): domain Eukaryota; kingdom Viridiplantae; phylum Streptophyta; class Pinopsida; order Cupressales; family Cupressaceae; genus Sequoia; species Sequoia sempervirens. Next base: position 730,321,471 of record VDFB02281492.1, on the reverse strand, counting down.
TTTTCTCTCATTTTGTCTTGTTGTGATTAATATCATCTCTTTTCCCATGACCAATACAGTTATATTATTTCCCATCTTAACTTCAGATTTGATGGACTCATCCAAATTTTGAAATATCTCTTTGTGTCATGTCATGATTACTACACCTACTATATATCAACATACCATTTGTCATCATTTATTTCCTCCTTTGTGCTACATGTTAGTCAAACATAACATTTTTTCCCTTCACCTTCATTTGCATATTGGGATTTTTGTTTACTTTCATCTATAATCTTTTTTCTACATTCAGCTGCAAAATGTCCATACTTTTGATAGTAATAACATTACATAGATGATTTATCATACCTCTAAAAACCTCCACCTCTTTGCTGAAAATTTCCTCCGCCTCTACCTCTTGGTTGAGTGTAACTACAATTTTCTTCATCACTTCTATGGCTTCTTTGACCTCTACCTCTTTCTAAAAACATCCTCCTATTTCTCTTCAATTTTCACCTCTTCCTCTTTGTGATAAAGATGATTCTAGTGCAGCTTCTTTTTCTTTTAAAGATACCTTGCTCTTTAAAGCTTTCTCAAGTGGCTCCTTTGCTGATTTATTTATTCTATTCTCATGTGTGTACAATGAACCCATAAGCTCATCTACAGATAAAGATGTTAGATCTTTTGATTCTTCAAGAGCTATAACTGCAAGATCATATTTTGCAAGCAAACTTCTTAAAATCTTTTCAACAATTTTTTGATTAATCATAACTTCACCATTTGATTTGATCTGATTAATTATCCCCATTGTATGAATAAAAAAATCTCCTAAACTTTTTGAATCTGACATTTGTAAAATTTCAAAATATTTTCTAAGCATTTGTAAGTGAATTGTTCTTACTCTTTTTGTACCTTGAAATGATTGTGCAAGGTGTTTACTTCGTTTCTCCCTACCAACTTCTCCTCGAGAGCTGCAACTATCATTTGCTCGGTAGCCAATTGCTCCTACAACTGCACTATGATGGTTGGTTGCACTGCAAATTGGCAATTCCAATAAATTTGATGGGGGTCTAGGGGCAACGCCCCCAGCAGGGTCAAGGGGCAGTGCCCCCAACAAGGTCGAGGGGCAGCGCCCCTCGCAAGGTTTGAGGGTAGTGCCCCTGTCGCCAAGACAAATTTAACACTTCTGAAACCACTCGAAACTGCATCGCATGCCTTATTTTCATGATTTTTCCACAAGTTCTGAATAGTGCTGACGAAGCCAAAAAATATAGATTTTGCATTATTTTTCTTAGACTTTACTTTCTCTAGGTCGATGCTTGGTATGACTTGCCTTTTACAAACATGGCCTGCCTTAGATCATACGGCCTTCTCCCTTGTGCGTACGACTCTCTTCCTTATGCATACGGTTTATCTTTCCCCACACCGTACGACCTGCTTCCTTGTGTGTACGGCCTCTTGCTTTGTCTGTGTGCGTACGACCTATTGCAAGCATATGGAATCCTTCAAATGTAACCGTAGGGGTTTCTTCAAGTGTAGTCATTCGAACTTCCTCTTTCTAGAGCATACAAATTTCTTCAAGTCGCAAATACGTACGAAACGTGGTACATCCTTCAAGACGTACGACCTTCTTCCTGTCCACCATATGACCTCTCTTTGTGCCTAGCATACAAACTTCTTCCTCTTACTACGTACGGCTTCCACCTTCACTCGTACGGCTTTCAGACTTGTTCCCTTCTGCTTTCGTCGATTCCTCTTCGATGTGTTTTGAGTACTGACTTATGGTATACTTTTTGACTTATATTGAGCATCCTCAATAGGTTTAGGTCATACACCCTTCCTCCATGTTAATATTTTAATATTCTTTACTTTAAATTTCCTTCCCTTGGTCACTTTTAATTTTTTAATTTTTTCACTTCCTTTGATTTTTTGACTTCATTTAAGTCTTCCACCTTTCTAATTCTTTTATTCCTCCCTTTTTGTATTATTTTTCTCTTCTCAATTTTAAATGTTTTTAATTCTTTCTTTTTTATTTTGCTCCATTTTTTCATTATCTCCACTTTGCTCCTTTTCATTTTCTTTCTCCTCTCTCTTCCTTTCTTCTAACTTTCTCTCACTACCTCATACTTTGTCACATTCTGACTTGTCAGCTGGTGTATCATCCAATACTTTCTCTTTGTACTCTTCATACTTGGTCGGAAGTGTTTAGCTGGGTGTTCCCTATTTCTCTTCTTCCTTGATTTCCCCGATTTGTAGCATGTTACACTCTCGATGGAACACTTCATAGTCTTCCATCTGCCAATGAAATAATCCATTTAGTGAGTTTGTCTCATCCTCCGAACAACTCTTGAGTTCAAGTATGCCTTCGGTGTTCGGTTCCATAGCTTTCCTTCCTTCGTCGACATCCGACTCACCTCCATCCGATTCAGATCCGGAGGAAGCCAATTCTTCACTCACGGCCTGGTTCTTCAAGTCAATGATGTACTTTCACCTGTTGTGCTCGATCGAGAGTGTGTTCCTCTTCCAATTATGATTTTCCTTCATGGCTATCAGCCATCCTCTCCCAAGTAGTGCATCGTACACTTTCCTCTGTAATGGGATGATGACAAAATTTAGCAAAAATTGTTGTATCCCGATCGTCACCTTCTGCGCCATCAACATTCCTAACAGCTTGATACCATGTTGATCAGCACCAACCAATTGGAATGTTGGCGGCCAAAGTGTAGGCTTCCCAAGACTCTTCCATGTATCTTTTGGTAGTACGTTGACTCCTGATCCTCCATCGACAATAGTATTTGTCAAGATATTCCCTCTGATCTCCATTTGCACGACTGCTAGAATCTTCCTAATGTTCGCTGTGAGCAATACTAGGTCAATTGTTTGTTCACCATATGGTGGAAATTTTGGTACCAATTCTTGCCTTCGTTCCTCCAATCGCGGTTGCTTTCCATCCCTGACAACGTTTGTGATCGCCAGCCCCAACTAGGGCATAGTCTGGAGAAGGTCAGTTACTTTGATCGGTATGGTGTTCTGTAGTACTTGTCGTATGATGTTGGTTTCTGCCTCCGACCGCCGAGAGGTTCCTGGATTCTCCAGAGGTACTTTGTTTTCCTTTGCCATCGCCAGTTCCATTTCATTTTTTGCTTCCTTCATCCTTTGTTTCTCCGTACGTGGATCTGGGTACGTGGCCTTTTTTGCTTGTGCTTTGGTGATTGCCAATACCTCTTGTTCTTCTACTTCCAGCATGTGGATACCCTTTTGCTTAGGGCATTGGTTATCTTCATGATCGCCTTTTCCACACCACTTACGCAATCTCCCTCTCGAACCTTGACAGTTCTGGCAATCCTTGGCAAAGTGGCCCCATTCATTGCACTTCCTGCATTGGATCATGTGCCTCCCTTTTGCATTGTACTGTATCATGTTTCTCGGACTTCTATTGCTTCGGTAACCTCCAGGGGATGCATTACTATTGTATTGGGGCTTCGATGGTGTGTTCGGTGGTGTTGAGGGCTCTCCTTGAGTGAAGAGTACTTGCATACCCCTTGCTGCCAAATTGTATGGGCATTCCTTAATGGAATGTCCGATAACTTGGAAGATATCATAGAACATCTTCTTTGGACAGTTCAATTTTATGTGACCTTCCCCATTGCACTTTGTACACCACAGTTCTCGAGCTTCCCTCACACTCTCTTTGTCAGAATTCAATTCTTTCATCATTCACATCATATCTTTTCTGAGTGCTTGTACGGTTTTGGATTCACCGCCGCTGTCGTTCGAACTCTCCTCGTCATTCGTCTTCTTTTTCTCTCAGGAAGATGCTTTATTTTCACTTTCTATGTCCATTGCCCAATTGTATGCTTTGGCGTACGAAGAAGTAGGTACGACTTTCATTTTCTTTCTTAATGATAGAAGCAAGCCCTCGATGAACCATCTTTTCTTCAACTTGTCAGCTGGTTGTGCCTCCAATTTCCCCAGCAAGTCTTTGAGTCTTCAGTTATAGGTCCGCACACTCTCATGCTTTCCTTGCTTAGTATTTTATATCTCTGCAACAATCTCGCTATCATCCCGGAGGAGTTTGAAATCCTCTTGAAATGCTTGCTTCAATAATCTCCATGTAACTTTGTGTGCTTGATCTAATTTAGAGTACTAGTCGATGGCACTATCTCTAAGTGTCGTTGGAAATGCTTTGAGCCACTGATCTGGATCATCCTATCCGCTTGCTATCCAGATGGTTTCACATGTTTTACAATTTTGTACCAGATCTTCTGACCCATTCCCCATAAACTTCGGCAGCTTCTGCCGCTTGGGAGTCACCATTTTTCCCCGCTATCCTCCTTGTGTATTGGACCCGATTAGACTGGTTTCCCCGCTATGTTTTGGTGCGTCACTTGCACTCTTGGCCACATACGAGTCACTCCCATGTCTTGCGTCAGCGTCCTCGACACCTTGAGTCTCTTGGGGTTCCCTTTGGCACTCTCTCTGCCTTGGGGTACTGGGCTCAGATCTTCCACTCGTCAGTCATTCGTCATCGTCCGATAAGGACAACTCCCGAAAATGTCTGATGCTACTAATTAATTCATCTTTGTTCTCATAAGGATCATATTTTCCTAAGTACGGGGTGCCGAAGGGTCCGTCGTCCCTTCCTTCTGCCAAACTTTGGTGTGCTCTTCCAATGGATGTGTCTATTCTTATCAGATTCTCATGTGTTCTTTTAATACTTTGATTTATTTCAATTACATCCTCATCCAATTCCTTACCGACTTGCTTCAGTCTTCTCCACCGATTTTCTTGTTCTTGCAGCCTGAGTGATCGCTGAACCTTCTCCTCCTGAAACTCGTGCCCTCCAGGTACTCGGTTCTTGTCTTTGTTCGGTTGTACAGGCATTAAAATTTATTCAAGCGATCATTGTTGACTACCAGACGTACATCTCTGGCTAGTGTCACGTTCCTCTTCTTCTCGGTTGGTTCTCTCTTCATAGCGCTGCAGTATTTGCTTCCTTCGATGTTCTCGATCCTCTTCTTCTTGCAAGTCTTGCAGAATAATGAAATGACGGGCCATCAATCTGGGCATATGATTCAGGAAGTGATTCACCTCATCATTCACTTCCAACCTATCCCAGATAACTTCCTCAGGGATCTCCCATTTGCGGGATTCCCTACGTACGTGATCTCGTAATGATATCTTCCACAGATTGATAAAATATTTAGTCAATACGTCTTCCCTTTCCTCATTGCTATTCACGTGTTCATATGCCAAAAGACCCATTACGCTGCCATGATGAGTGATTCCCTAGTTCGCTCAGGAAACGACGCCAAATGTTTACTCGCTACGGGTACAATGACATACAAAGTAAACGGAAATATAAAATAACATTGACAGCATATAATAATCACATGCAATTGCAAAGAACATAGGTGTATTACTTTATTTAGTATTCGCCATTTACATCATAATGTCTCCAAACAGAACATAGCATAGCATAGTAGAACCGCAATGTTTCCCGACTACATGACTCAAGTACATATAGTACGCTAGCGGTGGTTGAGGTACCAACCATCGCGTCCCTTCATTATAACTAATTACTTCGTCAGGAACTTAATTCCCAAGACAACTAACATGACACGTACATAACATAAGTACATGGATTATTAATATTAACTAATGTCTTATTTACTTATGACTCCCAACTGACCAAGTACACACACTCTCGGCCAACTACACAAGGAGATCTTATGCTTCTTTGGCCTTCAAAGTGGTTGTAACTCTTGAAAGGAGAGTTTCATCAGGACCCTGCACTATGAACAATAATGCTTTCTGATTTTTTTTTCCGTTTATCTTGCAATAAATCTCTTTCATTTTGTGTGAGTGTTGCTAATGCTGTTGCATCTATTGGATTTGAATACCCATTCTGCACAAGAACCCATAGCTTTTGTGACCTGAACAAAATCTTCATTTGAAATTAGAAATTTACAATTGTGTGTTGCTAGTATTCGTTGTCATTTCAAACCTTTGATACCATATGATAAAAAAAAACTAAAAAACAAATGCCTAAATAACATAGAGGCAAGAATCTAAAACTGTTATATTCACTCAGGAAATGCAGCAAATGTCTTTTTTAAAATTTATTGAGAAAATTGAGAAATATATACACAAAACAGCAACAACTGAACAGTTACCAAACATTGGGAAACTTTCCCAACCAAAAAAAAAAGAAAAGCTAAAGCAGATACGATGGGAAACTATCCCAACTAACAGCAGTTAAAAAATAGATTTTACTTATTTTAACATCGACAAAGATGGCTTTCGATAATCTAATCCTGACAAAAGAAAATACTTTATAACAGTACACAAGGACCTGGAAAACCTAATGAAGAAGTGCATTGAGTTCATATGGAAAAAACAAATGGTGGAGACACACCTTCCAAGTTTTCTTTTCCTTAAGTAGGGGATTCTTCCTACTTTGAATATCATAGGATTTCACCAGCACTTCACTGAGAGGCACTGGAGTGTCTTCAGCCTTCCCAGAAAGGAGCATGCAAGCAATGGCTATTACCTGCAACAGAATTAAGAACTGTTTAGTAACGGAAAAAAAATCACCTGTATAGTACAGAGCCAATGTATTTCTGGAAATAGCTTACTGAGAATTTAGATAATTATGTGTAAGAAGATGGACCAGAAGTCAAATACTGTAATGAAACCCTGAAGCTCCTAAGAAGACAGTAAGGTACAGTCTTCATGCAAATCCACCTGGGCAAGAAAAGACACTTGGGCATACAGTCAATTGCCTACTTCTAGTTTAGTTATTGATGTTAATCTTCACTTGTCTTGAGTTCTTATATGGAATTATTCTAATAAACAAAAGTAAAGAAGTGTGCACAACGGGTGACAAATGCACACCCTTCTTCAGTTCTGTTTGCACTTGCACTTTTAATACAGGTTAAAATAGTTTATGGGACAGTCAGTCTTGTCGTTTTTTATTTCTACATTTCAATCTTTTTCTTAGTGATGACCACTTCTCAACAGTCCCCGATCGCAATAGACTATACCACAATCTATAATGAAGTGATTTTCTGATTCCACTGTCTATTGGATTGAATATTACAAATTTAAAGAGGATTACAGATCGATTGCTATGGGAAGATCTAACGCTTGATTGACAACCCAGCTATTTGGTTTTGTATGCTTTTGATTCCCTTAACGGTAGGTTTATTTTAGGGTTACAGTTGCTGCTGCACCTTTTGGTATCAGAGCACAGGCATTGACTCCGTGAGGAGCTTATTTTCATTGGGGAAGAAGAGGTTGAAGAACCCAACATGCAGCTAACAGATTTGCCAATTTTGGTGATAATATACTCTGAAGGCTGCAAAATTTGATTACATGGTCAAAATTCCCTTGAGACCTTGAGGCACCCCGGGGTGGAATGGATATTCATTTAATAGATTGATTAATGCTGAAACCCAAGCGTCTGATCCTAAACCTATATTCTCAGAATTCAAAGGAGATCTGAATCTCACGATAAGTACAGATTGGATGCAAGAGCTAAAGAGATATTTTGACCTAGAAGGAATTGTAGAAGATTATCTGAGCACAGTCAAATTTTCTGTGGCTAAGCTAAAATCACATGCAGCTTTATGATGCGATAATTTAGAGGGTGTTGAAAGCAAGGAAATGAAAAGACTTGAAGCTGATCGAAGATGTTAAAACATCTAAAAAGAAGTTTGGTCCTCTGACTACCAACAGGATTTGTTTTAACAATTCTAGAATTTGAGGCAAAGAGAGTTCTCAATCCAAGGATACACTTAGTAGTTCATGAAATCGCAAATTAGAGTATATGTACAAGACGACAAGGAGAGAGCTTTGGCGATGTTGTGAACCGTAGATGAGTCATATCGGTAAGCCTTGAGGGATGAAGAAAAATTACACCGAGCCAGAAAAACACTGCGAAGAAAAAAGGGTGGATTGATTCCTCTAAAAGAAAAAGGAAGTTACTCTTAATCCAGCTTGAGTAATGAAACTGCAGATGGAAGGGATAAAAAGATAACCTACCAACGAAAGGGTTGTTTTATCGACAGAGGTAAACGTAATGCCCAGTCACCAGTTATTTATTGGGCCCCTAGAGGTGTTGATATGCCCATAAGGAACAAGACTGCACATACAACTCTAATTGAACATGACAATGGTAAGCTAGGAGGAATATCCTATTGAAGAAATTGAAGATGAATCGGGGAAGCCCTTGATGTTGCAACTTACTATGATCTTGGGTAACAAGAATGATCCCAACGAAGACCAGAGAAGAATTATTTTCAGGACAAACTGCAAGAACCAAGGTAAAGTTTTCAAGGTGGTTGTTGCTGACGGTTCTGCTGACAATTTGATGAGTAGAGAAATAGTAGACAAATTGCAGATAAAATGCTTTCCCAAGTCAAATCTTTATAATATCTCTTGGTTCAGTAAAGATCAGTCTCTTGGTGAACAGGTTTTGCTTTGAGTTCTTTAAAATTGGCACTAGTGTAGCGGAGTTATTATGTGATGTGTCACCGATGGATGTGTGCCATTGGTTATTAGGAAGCCTTGGCAGCTTCATATAGAGGTGATTTACCCTGGAAAAGAAAATACATATGAAGTGAAGCATAAGGGTAAGTGGCACAATTTAAACCCCTTAAAAGGAAATTGTGTCTTCCTTGACTCTTTTCTCAATAACAAAAAAGAGTTTAAAGAGAAACTATGGGATAAATTTGCTCAATTTAAGGGAATACTCCAGTCTGACCCCCGAATAACTATCAGCTGGCTTGCCTCCTCCCCATGGCATTAATCGTAAGGTCAACGTTATTGCGGGAGCTCGGCTGTAAACTCAGGAAGCCCATACATTGGCACCCCAAGAAATAAAGATACGAGGAGATAGATTCCCGGACTACTGAAAAAATCTAAGGGAAAGCATGAGACAATGTTCCAGTGCTTCTATTGCCCATGGAGGAAAGTAATGGAGGTTATCTGTAGATTCTAGATCTGTTAGAAAAATCACAATAAAAATATAGATATCCTTTGCCAAGATCTAATGACATCTAAGATTCTCTTGTTGGGGTGAAGATATTTTCAAGTTTGATCTAAGAAGTAGATGTATTCAGATCAGAATTCAGGTTGGCAATAAGTGGAAGACATCTTTCAGAATAAAGGATGATTCGTACAAATGGTTAGCGATGTGATCCGGGCTGCCTAATGCCCCTGCTACCTTTCAAAAAACTATGAAATAGGTATTTGTTCATGTGTTGGAGAGTTTGCTGTTGTATATGGTTGGTCTTTAATAACAGCTTATATGATCATTTGCAAACACTTGAAGATTGGTTTTGACATAGTTAGAGCAGAAGGTTGTATGCTAATATGGAAAAGTATGAGTTCTGTAAGGATAAGCTTGTCTTTCTATCTGTCATAGTTTCAGCTGATGGGTCATGTATGGATTTTGAGAAGGGGAAAACCAGTCTTGATCGGTAAACACCTCAAAATATAATAGAAACAATAAGTTTTCGTGGATTTCTAAACTTTTACAAGAGGTTTATCTGAAATTTCAGTGCCATTTATGCTCTCATTACAGATTGTATAAGGGGGGCACATGAAAGTTTCAAATAGCTTAATAAGAAGGTGACAGAGGTATCCTTGCTTTGCTTGATCTTGATAAACCATTTATGAACTTATGCCTCAGGTGTAGTAGCTATGAGAGGTGTATTGAATCAAGAACTAATCCAATTACCTTTTCAAGTGAAAATCTAAACGATTCCAAAATAAATTGTAATACTATTTTAAGAAACTATATGCCATAGTTCATCTCACATTGAAGTATTGGCAACTCTGTCCTTCATAAAGAGTTAATTTGTTTACCGGCCAGTAGGCATTGAGATATATTTGACTCTCAAGATAGGTTATCCCCTAGGCATGTGAAATGGATCTCATTTCTGCAAAGTTACACCTTTCTTGTACAACATAGTATTGGAAAAACCAATATGGTGGCAGATGCATTAAGTAGAAAACACCACATAATAGTTACATTGAGAGATGAGTTATGGTATTTGAAGAAACGGAGAGTGAAAATGTTGATGGTCCATTCTTTTGGGAAATTGATGATAATTAAATCTAGCCAACTAAATGACACGTCATTTGCTGAAATTCATTTACCCATGGATTTTTATTCAAGGGAAAGTAATTGTGCATACTAGAAGTGTCAAGAAGATGAAGGCTGATTAAAGAATTCAAATTCTGGTGCTTTTGGAGGACATTTTAGGATGAAACTTTCAACCTGACAATGAAATGTTTTATTAGCCAATTAAGAAACGATGTTAGTAGATTTGTTTTAAATGGCAGGATTTGTCTAGTAGCAAAAGGTAGTCAAGAGAATAAAGGTTTGTACAAACCCCTGCCGCTTCCTAAAGAATCATGTATAGACATCAGAATGGACATTTTATTGGGATTACCATGCACTTGAGAAGGAAATGACTCCATATTTGTGGTGGGGGATCATTTCTCTAAGATGACTCATTTTATATCATGTAAGAAGACTAATGATGCAAGCCTAGCCCAATTGTTCTTCAAAGAGATAGTGCACTGCACTGAATTCCTCAATCTATAACTAGTGACGGATACCATATTTTTGAGTCATTTTCAGTGGACATTGTGGAGGAAGCCAGAGAGTAAATTAAATTGTAGTTCAGCTTAACTCATCCATAAACTGATGTTCAAATTGAAGTTATCAACAGGACTGTAGGAAATCTGTTACAGTGCCTAGGTGGAGATAATCCTGAGCGATGGTTGTATCTATGAAGGAGGATTTTCATCTACAAATGGCTGATGAAGAATCAGTGTCATCAGACATCAACAACTTCAAATCTCTGTTGAATCAGCTGCCCACAGTTAGTTCTCCAATCTCAAAAGAGGATAGCATTATGACTCTTATGGGGAGTTTTCCATAGTCATTTGAAAGCTTGGTGGTCTCTCTATGCACACAAGCTAGTTTCAAATTCCAAGTAGTAATTGAGTTATTCTTGTGGATTTGAGAAAAAAAGACATGGGAGTGAAGTCAAAAACTCCCACTGCCTTCTATGCTGGAAAGTAAAGACATCTTAAGATAGAGAAACTATCCACCGCTGATGATGAAATTTCCTCAAAGAAGAACTAGATTCAAATGTCATTATTGCAAGAAGGCAGGTCAACATGCAAAGGATTGCTGGAAGAAAGCAACAAATCTTGCAGGAGCAAAACTCACAAATCCACAAGCAAATGTAGCAAACAAAGGAGCCGAAGAGTCTAAGCTATTCATAACAGTGTTGGCCACCACTATAAGTGATCAAAACCTCTAGTATATTGATTCATGTAGAGATTTACTTGTGTCCTATACAGAACTCTCTAATGAGAAGAAGTTTTATTTGGGTGATGAATCAAGTGACAAGATCTATGCTGAAGGAGTAATTTGGTAGAGTTCTTGGATAGTGTATGCAAAAAGATCCACAATGTTCTGCATGTTCTATGGTTAAACAAAAATTCATTATTTGTTAGTATTACAAATGAGGGAACGAAAGTGGAGTTTAACTCAAGCATATGTGTGTTGAAAAACAACGATGGGAAGATTGTAGCAAAGGGAGTACAATGTGGAAACCTATACAAACTATGCTCATCAAGTGTGAAAGAGCATGTTGCAAAATATCTGCAAGGCAGATTTATGGCATCAAAGGTACGGTCATATCAACATGCAAAATATAAAACTCATGGATAACTAGAAACTTGTGTGGTCTTCAATCTAGACAATGGATTAAATTTGAAGCCATGTGAAGCATGCGTTTTGGGCAAGCATCAAAGGACAAAGTTTCCAAAGGGAGGAGGCACTCAAGCAAAGGTGCTGCTGGAGCTTGTACATTTTGACATATGCAGGCTAATGCAAACCATGTTAATGGGAGGAGCAAAGTATTTTGCAACCTTCATTGATAATTATTTGAGGTACGCTTGTGTTTTCTTCATTGAAAAAAAGTTTGAAGTTTTTGATAAGTTGAAATGTTTCAAGAATTTTGTGGAGAAACAAACAGGGATATGCATAAAGAAGCTCAAGAGTGACAATGGCAGAGAGTATAACTCAAAATTTGAATTTAAAAAATTCTATATGGATACAGAAATCCAAAGACATGGATATGCCCATCCAACCCAGAAAATAATGGAGATGCTGAATGCATAAACTGAATGCTAGTCAAACAGGCAAGGAGCATTGAACCATGTTAGACTGTCAAATGATTTTTGGGCTAATACAGTTGCTATTACAATATACCTTAAAATAGAGTTCCAACCAAGGTAATGATTGGTAAAACTCGAAAAGAAATTTGGTTATACCCACCTTCATATATTTTGGTGTGGAGCAAATACCCCATGAGAGAAGGAAGAAGCTGGAGGTGAAAAGTCAGAATTGCATCTTTCTTGAATATGCGTTGGGAGTTAAAGACTACAAGGTGTATAATCTTGCAAAACACTCGATCGATAGAGATGTCATATTTCATGAAAGCATTGAATATCAAATAAAGTAGGAGGCAATGAGCTTTCTATGGCCGGTCTAAATTATGATTCAGCGCAACCAGTATACCAAGACATTGATCCAGATAGTGATGAAAAAGGAGGTGTACAACCTAGTGAAGAAGAACAAGGAGCTGATGGTGCATGTGAAGATGAAATTGCAGAACCTCCACTACAACTTCAAAGGTCAGTAAAGATTCGAAAACCTTCACTTAAAGGAAGGGAATCTAATCAGTTCATCTTTACTTTAGCATCCTTTGCAGCTGAACCTTATAGCTTAATTGAAGCACTAAAGAGTCCCAAACCAGCTAAGTGGAAAGATATATTTAATTATGAATATAAGTCATTTCTGGTCAACAAAACTTGGAGTTTAACCATGCTTCCTCTTGGGAGAACAAATGGTTGTTCAAGCAAAAACTCAAGGTAGTTGGAACTTGTTATGGGACTTTTTCTCCAAAGCTAAAAGAGCATAATGAAATGACCCTTTAGAATTAAAAGGGAGATAGAAATATAAAGGATATTATGATTCTTTGGTAAAAATGAAGATTAATAAAGAAAATTTATAAAAACCCTTTTAAAAAGGGAGGAATAATTGTATTGATTAAATAATTATTATAGTATTCATGGGAGATTTGGAAAGGGCATGGAGTCACTCAAAGAAGAAGGTGGTTTGGTGGGCTATGGGCATTGGAGAAGGGGGCACATAGAGTGTGTCCAACTCAAAGTACAAAGTACACTAGGGATTGTCTTGGCCAAGGCTTGTGTTGAGCATTTACTTTGTTTTGCATATTTAACATGTTGTGTTCTAAATAAAAACTATTTCCTCCTGGAGTGCACCATAGCTATGAGGGTCAAAACCATTGAAATCTTCCTAGGATGAGAGAAGTCTTTCTAAGCTCTGATTCTTATAAGTATTGAACTTATTGTAATTAAAAGTAATTAAAAATTAAATATAAATGATTTGGAGCTATTCTAATGAAAATGCTTTGAGGATGTTATTTGTTCCCCTTCGATAGTATTCATATTGTTGGATGTCAATTTATATATTAATGTTAGTGATCTTACTATGCTTAAATCTTAAACTAGTTGATTTTGATAAACACACAATTTTGTGAATTTCTTCTAAATTATAGATATACTATATAATATTTAAGCTTGGATACAAAATTAACTCATACATATTAAATATCCAATTTTATTCTTTGAGAAAAGTAGCATTGATCAATATAAGGCTAATTGTTAGCCAAGCGCTATTCACAACTCTCAAGTATTGATTATAATGATACCTTTTCACCTGTGGTTAATTTCACATCTATTTGAGTTTTTCTTGCTGGCAGGACAATTGAAGACTTAGAAATCCATCAAATGGACATCAGAACAACACTCCTCAATGGAGAAATCGAAGAAGATGCAAAGCGCTATTCACAACTCTCAAGTATTGATTATAATGATACCTTTTCACCTGTGGTTAATTTCCCATCTATTTGAGTTTTTCTTGCTGGCAGGACAATTGAAGACATAGAAATCCATCAAATGGACATCAGAACAACATTCCTCAATGGAGAAATCGAAGATGTCTATATGCACCAGCCAGAAGGATTTATGGTTTTGGGGAATGAAGGGTTGGTGTGCAAGATGAGAAAGACCCTGTATGAACTGAAGAAATCACCAAGAGCTTGGTACCAATGAATCGACAAGTATCTCTGTTCTGCTAGTTTTGAAAAGTAATGCTGATCCAAAAAGACCCTGTATGAACTGAAGCAATCATCAAGAGCTTGGTACCAATGAATTGACAAGTATTTCTGATCTGCTGGTTTTGAAAAGTAATGTTAATGTGTTGAGAACAAATTACTTGAAGATCATATTTGCATTATATGTGGATAATACAATTATTGCAAGTAATGATCTTAAGCTGTTAATTGATACATAGACAATGTTAGCTTTTGAGTTTGAAATGACTGATCATGGAGAGACTATTGCTTCGGTATTCAAGTTTAACAAGTAGAATTGTTCATTTGACTCCAGTCAGCATGGCTATATGGAGATTGTTTTGAAAAATAATTGTTGTGGATATGAACAAACCCATAAGTATAATTATGGAGAGTAGTGTCAAACTAACAATTGATGTCTCCACAAACTACCAAAGAAGAAAGAAAGATGACAAGCATCCCATATCAAAGTGCAACGGGCAGCTTTATGTATGCAATAGTCTGCACAAGACCTGACATTGCATATGCAGCAGAAGCTATGGGCTAGTACTCATCAAATCCGGAGCACAACATTGGACTGCGGTCAAGATAACCTTCAAGTATTTGAAAAGGACAGCCTTTCTTAGAATTTGTTTTCAATAAAACAAAGTTTCTTCAAAGATTGTACAAGCAATAAGATATTGTGACATTTATTGGGCAAATGATGTTGATAGCCGAAGATCAACAATCATTAATTGTTTTTACATTGGAAATGGCTCGGTCAATTGGGGAAGCAAAGGGCAGCCAACGGTTGCTTTGTCCAGTATGAAGGCTAAATATATGGTAGCAATGCAAGAAATGAAGGAAATACTTTGGCTGATGAAGTTGCTCAAAGGTTTTGGATGTGAGCTGCAACAACCTACTATCATATACTGTGATAATCAAACTTTCATAGCTATGACAAGAGATCCCAAGTTCCATGCAAGAATTAAACATATATAGAAATCTAGCAACACTTTGTTTGTGAGAAAACCGAAGATGGAGAAATGGAGTTGAAGTTTTGTGGCACCAAAAGAATGTATGATGACATGTTCAACAAAGGTCTCGAAAGCTCAAAAATAAAAATTGTGCGTTGAGAAGTCTGGAATTGTGACAAACCAGCAACCAATAGATGTTGGCTAAAGTGCGAGTGTTGGAATAATTAGCTGCCATCACTAGTAGTCTAGATTAGGTAGAGAGTCGGTTAATAGGTGCTAGATTAGTAGTAATTTGTTCAGTCCTTTTTGAGTCAATAAAGCCCTAATTCATGTAGTCTTGTTTCAGTTAATAAACCCCTAATTCATGGGATGGTCAGAGAAGTTTATTTCTGTATATCTGTACTTTATATACAACAAATTATATTAATAAAAAAAGGTTTTTTCATGTAATTATTTATTTGTTCTCTTCTCTATCCGCATTTCCTATTACTGGTACGCAAGGTCATATTTTGAATACTTATAAGTCTTGGATCATTGAAGATGAATTCTACAATTCAGCAGTGACACAGGGATCTGAAGCTGGAGATTCATAAACTTTGAACGAAGGGGAAAACTAATGCGAATCTACTTCGATACCTGGGACATGACACCTAGGCAAAAATCAACTGCTTATTTCTAGTGTAGTTATTGTTGTTAGTCTTTTAGAGTAGTGTGGATTCTTATGTGGAAATTGAAATAATAGGAATAAATAGAATTAGAGAAGTATACGGGCGTGCATTAATAGGTGACAAATGTACATCGTTTTTAGTTTAGCTCTGCTATTTTTTTCCTAGTCTATTTCTATTGTATTAAGGAGGATTACAGGACAATGCAATGACTATCCTGGTCTGTGGGAAGGATCCGAAGTTTGATTGGCAGCCCGCTATCTATCTTCGCATGCCGGTAACCCACTTTTCTGCGGGCATATTTTAGTTGCACCAAGTCCTTTGATAAATACTAGTAAAGATAATAGAAACAAACTTTAGCAGTGAACTTGTGTCACGAGAAAAGTACAAATCAACCTGTAAAATACGACAGAGGCAATAACCTCGTGCCACTCTTAAGTGGAAGAAGTGGAGAACATCAGGTTCCACAAGTGTCCCAATAAATATAAAGAAATCTCATTAAAGCTCTGAAGGAGATGTTCGAAAGTAATATTGAGTTGAAGACTCAGGTATAAAATTTTCAATGACATTATTCGACAGTTCTTACTAAAGATCATAAAGGCTTTATTCATAAAGATAACAATCTCATTATAGATGTTCGAGTGCTGTCTATTCTAAGAAAAACTGTGCATACTCTTATTGTAATATGCAATCTGCCTTTTGAGGTGTTTCTTATCCCAGATCTTCATAAGTTCTTTGGATGTAACTGTCTTGTTTTCAGATCTGAATGTTGTTCTCTTTGTATATATATATTTTAATTAATATATACTTCTTTCTCTCTTTTATATATATCTATATACACATATTCTTTTATGAATTCTTCAAGAATAGGCTTTTTTTTTTTTGCTCTTTCCAAAATCAAGTCATTTTTTATCACTTTGAGTTTGCTATGTGTTTTTTAAGAATTTTAACAAGAAAAAGGAGAGGCTTTACAAGGACTGAAGTTGTCCTAACAGCAAGGAGAATTCCTTTCAATCATTTCCACAATACTGGTAGGTAATTTTTGTAGTGATAAGAGAAGTGGGAAGCAAAGAAAATTAGGCTTCAAATTCCTATAATCATAGCAGTTTATTTTTTTTCCACTTCGTTTTGTGCTTTTGCAGGATTACAACATGAAAAGGGTAGAGATATTGTAAGGGTGTTTATCTCTCTATGGTAAGGAAATTGCTTTTCGACAATTTCCAATCTAAAAAACTCGTGCCCATCGCCAAAGGAATGAATCTTCATGCAAAATTGATAGTGGATGTTGAAGGTGACCATACTACCATGAATGTGGTGATTAAATTTTTAGATACCAATGATCCTATGCCAAGTCTAGGCCACCATTTTAGCAGATTTTGTGAGATTTTTGAATTGTTTCACATGTCAAATCGATGATATTTAGTTCTTAGTTGATTTCCTACAAGGCATTTAACAACGAAACAAAGTACTATACATATCAATTCATTTGCCAAAACAACAATTAATCATTTCTCTATTTCCATGTGATTACAAGTGTCAAGTAAATTCTAGCGTTTCAATTCATCCATGTCTAGTTACTTGTTGAATAGCATAGTTAATGAATCTGATCGAGGTAGCTCGTTTGTGGTAGATATCTATAATTGAATGTCTCTGTGGCCATTTGTAGATTTTCAATAATACTTTTAAATGATGAACTATGATAGGATCTTAGTTTAGGGTTTTATCTTGCCACATTTGTTGGTATCATTGCAATGAGAATTTGATAAATTTCACAACACTTTAGGTGATGGTAAACATTGTTTGTAATGGTATTTTCCTTATTACATATAGATTTTTGAAGTTTGGAAAGGGATTATTAAGTATATTGTTAGATATTGTATTTATGTTGTTATTTTGATGTGTTGTTCTCCTTGGTAGACTATGATTCTATAACCTACAAATAAGGCACCAATCCTAGAAACTTACAACTTACCATATTCTCAAAATGAAAAATATCTTTCACCAATAGTTTAGGATTAGGAACATTAGTTTGCATGCTCTTTATGATCCAATGATTAATCTAGGGAAATATTCTTAGTGAGCTTGAAAGTTTTTACCTTGTGAGTATCACACCACATATTTACATCTTGTAGTCATGAAATAATGTCTTCATCATCTTTATAGAGGTCATATGTGTGGTAGGTTATTCCTTGGTCTAGTGACAACTTTGAGACTAGATATACATTGGTGCTACTACTATGTTTTCAATCTATCTATTTTTAGTTGTGTTTATCCTTGTTAGGAATACTTCTAAGAACACCCTCTTGGGGGTAGTTGAGCCCAAAGTGAAGGAGAGAATATTCAATCATAGCAATTGGCATTTAATCTCTCACATTTTTTTAATGAGTTGATCATTCCCCCTTCGAAATGACATCTCCTTAGCTTAAAGTGGATTGATTCCTCTAGGAGTGTGAGCAACAACTTTGGGACCAACACATTTCATGACTTTTGTTATACATGAACATAACCCTCATGCTTATTTTTAGCGGTTTTGTCATCTACGACACCAATGACTTTCATATCTTTTGGATAGGTTATGCAACTCAAATTTCACTTTTTGTGTTTAAGAAATTTTCTTTTCATAACCAAAAACCTTCATTTTCCTCGAACAATGAAAAAAGGGTTAAGATTGGTTTATAAAAGAGGATCTTTAAAAAAAAAAAGAGTCCTTAAGCACCATAAACACTAACCATAAGGATCTTATCCATACATTTTGGACATTTCAGGCATCCACAAAAATAGCTATCACATAGATCACAATCTATTAAATTTAAGTGATTAGATTTAATGCACAAAAAATAATTCAAAATCAGAGACAAAAACGCAGTAGTTACCCTGGGAAAACCCTCCTCTTGAGGGAGAAAAACCCAACAACAAAGATCTCTCTTATATATATAAATAATGACAACATATCACTTTACAATTAGGTCTAACTCTAGACCAATATTCAGCACCTACAAAAGTTGCAACAGCAAATATCAAACTGGCACTTTAGATTCTGACAGTATAAGAGTTCACAATAATTCACAATCTGATGTAGAGGTTCTGAGAGGAACTCACACTTGACAAAGCATATACCTACAGAAGTTCACATCTGGCAGATACAGAATACAGGTCTACATAAATTCACGCCTCCATGAACTTTACTCTGTGAAATGGTTCTCAACCTGCAATGTATGAATTCGCATTAACATAATGCTTCCCACTGTATGAAATATTTGTATAGCATATGATCGCTCTGCACTGTGTAATATATTCTCCCTTTAACCATTCGCACTTAATCATATATTCACACTTTATCATCTGGACTGATCGAACTTTATGATGCAAGACTAATGTGAATAATCGAACTCCACTAGGCTGATTATAATGGATGAATGGTCTTGTATATGTATACATCTTGGAGAGGTCGCACCTCTTCTTATCATAAGGTCGGCCAAAGTAAATGTCAATTACAACTCAATAATGTCGGCCTCAATATAATCATAAACAATATAAGATAACTCAGCCTTAATAACATATGACGGCCTTGATAAATATTATATGACGGCCTGAATGAATATACACGCCTCTTCACAAGAGGTCGGCCTCAAATAATAAACATGAATTAAATGTCTTCTTGATAACAGATCAAGATGAATTAGTATCTACTCATGTCGGCTATACAGTGTGAGGATAAACAATAATAATAAATATAACTTGAATAGCCAATGACTATTATTCAATTATATTTCCACGAGGAGCTGAGCTGGAAGGAGCTACCGAAGCTGCTATATCATTAACACTCCCTCTTAGCTAGGGAGAGAACTTCCAGCTGTACAATATAAGTCATCTCATCATTACCTACAATCAGATATAAAGAGAAGAATATCACCTTAATGTGATGACAAACATCATGGCTACATCCATGTGTGAAATGGTATATCACCTCATTGTGGTATTGACCACCATGGCTATACCCATGTATAGAAAGGAGCTTATCACCTCATCATGAAAGCATATCACCTCAATGTGATATCAACCATCATGGCTACACCCATGTATGGTATGTACTAGTGTTCATCACTTGCATGATGTTGTCACCTCAACGTGACTTTCACCATGGCTCTCCCAGAGGGTGTACAAGAAGATCATCACAGACTCTCTCACGTGATGTTGTCATGGAGTCACACACATGAAATCCACCATGACTCAGCTCAGAGGGTGGAAACAAGGGCTTTCACCTCAAATTCTTCCATCACAGAAGAAAGTGCAATAGTAAGTACAAGTGTTCATCACTTGCATGATGTTGTCACCTCAACGTGACTTTCACCATGACTCTCTCAAAGGGTGAAACACAAGTACAACATATGTCATGGAGTCACACACATGACATCCGCCATGACTCAACTCATAGGGTGGAAACAAGGGCTTTCACCTCAAATTCTTCTGTCATAGAAAAATGCATTAACAAGGGATTTCACCTCGAACTTCTCTCACAGAGAAGAACTCATTAAGCAAGGCTCACTGATACTGAGACTCATACTCAGTCAAGGCTGGATTCTCCACCATACCAAGCTTGTCTCAAAAGTATACAAACTTTATTCTGGTGAGAGGCTTGGTGAGAATATCTACCGTCTACTCATCAGTGCTAATGTACCTCAGCTGTACAGCCTTCCGCAGTACCATATCTCTGATATAGTGGTACTTGATCTCAACATGCTTGGATCTGTCATGAAACACAGGATTGACAGAAAGCTTCACACAACTCTGATTATCACAATGAATAATAGTAGGCTCCATTGATTGTCCAAACAATCTTGCAAGGAGCTTACGAAGCCACACTACTTGCTGAGTTGCCATGCAAGCTGCAATGAACTCGGCCTCTGTTGTACTCAGTCCTACTGAAGACTGCTTCTTGCTACACCAAAAAGTCATAGCAGACCTGACCTGAAGAATATCTCAATCCATATCTAACTGTGCCATGCAAGTGTCTCAGGATATGCTTAGCTGCAACAAGATTACCATCTTCTTCAGGCTCAGTAAGCTCCCTCTGAATCTTCAAGCACTTGCATCAACCTTCTGACCTCTTCGCCCAAGATTGCCTGCAACACTTTGACTTAGATAAATGTTTTCCAGCGCACACCTCTGGTACTGTAGAGAGTTCAGGATAGTCCTCCTTGACCTCATTCTAGGTCTCACTATTATGAATAGGTTTGCGGAGCTACCAATGACAGATCCAGATGACAATCTTGAGCAATTATGATCTCAGCAGCTGTGCAATACAATAATCTTCACTTCTTTTCAATGAGTTACAAAACTCCCTCTTGATCCCTGCTTTAGAGATTGCAAAGAAGACTTCTGGAAGTGAACTCCCTCTACTCACCAACTTAGTCCCATGGCTACAAGTTGTGACTTCATGCTTGATCATTTCTTTGGTTGGCATAACTTCCTCATAAGATGCCTCAATCTTTTCATCACTAAGCAATCTCTCATCACTTTCCTGCTTCTAGCTATTCACAAAGCATTTAGAGAGAGATTACTAACAGTTTATGGCTATCCAAAGAAATATCAAGACTAGAATCATACAAGGTTTACTGTCTCAGGTTACATAAGAATTTATGCACAATGTTAGAACATGAATAAAACAACCTGAAGGAGAAATATATCAAAGGATCAAACTAAGGGGATAAAGAAACTTATCTTTATTGATTTTGATATATCTTCCTTCTATCTTTACTGCTCTTGGAGGTGCTAAACTCAGCACAACAAGAGACAATTTGCTCAACACAGAATTCTTAGCTGCATTATGCAGCCAGAATGTAGAACCAGACCTCTCAAGGAATCAAGGCTCTATCACAGTCAATCACAATCATTCTTGTAGTTTTCCTTTTATTTCTGAGTCACACTCAGGAATCTAGCATGAAACAACTCATAAAGAATGGTGTCTCCAAAGGGTCTTATCCCATTTGCTAAACACTATTCAAAAGAAAACATGATCTTACAATGCATACACAACCAAATAAGCGACATCAGATCTGCACAACTCTACAGACTGAAATTTTTGTCCTAGATTTCAAAAAACAAGAATGAACAGAATAAGATACTTATCTTGTTGAAATCATAATGCTTTTCAGATCATATCTGACCCAAGGTCAGATCCAATGTCCGAAAGGAGAAGCTAAAACAGCAGCGAGACCTCAGCTGTGTGATGTTTCTTAAGAGATCTTACACCAGCATGAGACATGACAAATACTGGACATTCTAATCTGCCCCTGAATTCTTCAAAAAAAACTTTCTGCTAGAGAACACAAATCAAAAGAAATTACAATCTTTCTATTCTAATCACACAAGATCCAAATAAATGGAATAACTCAGCAAGCAATAAATACTTATCTTTTGATGAAGACACGCTGCTTATGCACACAGATCAACACACAACCTTCACGGTTTGAACACAGGCCCATTATTGCTTTCACATGACCATAACTACATTGGAACTTCAGAACTGAAGTTATCCCTTGGTTGTAGTAAGCATGGAACACATCACAGATTATCCAACTCATGGTAGAAACCTAGGGACCTGTTAATTCAGGACTGTGAATGAAATCTGAGAGCAATGTCAGGTCAACCGTGAGACTTTTTCACAACACCAGCTACAACAATGAAAGAGGTGTTCTCCACTAGACGTGTATTAGCTTCATCCAATAACAACTTCCGCAAAAGCTCAATTCTTTTCCTAGATATCAATTTCTAATTTGCATAACAAATCTGATTAGGATCATGCATAAACCCTGTTCTGATACCATGTTAAATTTAAGTGATCAGATTTAATGCACAAAAAATAATTCAAAATCAAAGACAACAACACAGCAGTTACCCTGGGAAAACCCTCCTCTTGAGGGAGAAAAACCCAACAACAAAGATCTCTCTTATATATATAAATAATGACAACAGATCACTTTACAATTAGGTCTAACTCTAGACCAATATTCAGCACCTACAGAAGTTGCAACAGCAAATATCAAACTGGCACTTCAGATTCTGACAGTATAAGAGTTCACAATAATTCACAATCTGATGTAGAGGTTCTGAGAGGAACTCACACTTGACAGAGCATATACCTACAGAAGTTCGCATCTGGCAGATACAGAATACAGGTCTACAGAAATTCACGCCTCCATGAACTTTACTCTGTGAAATGGTTCTCAACCTGCAATGTATGAATTCGCATTAACATAATGCTTCGCACTGTATGAAATATTTGTATAGCATATGATCGCTCTGCACTGTGTAATATATTCGCCCTTTAACCATTCGCACTTAATCATATATTCACACTTTATCATCTGGACTGATCGAACTTTATGATGCAAGACTAATGTGAATAATCGAACTCCACTAGGATTGATTACAATGGACGAATGGTCTTGTATATGTATACATCTTGGAGAGGTCGCACCTCTTCTTATCATAAGGTCGGCCAAAGTAAATGTCAATTACAATTCAATAATGTCGGCCTCAATATAATCATAAACAATATAAGATAGGTCGGCCTTCAATAACATATGTCGGCCTTGATAAATATTATATGACGGCCTGAATGAATATACACGCCTCTTCACAAGAGGTCGGCCTCAAATAATAAACACGCATTAAATGTCTTCTTGATAACAGATCAAGATGAATTAGTATCTACTCATGTCGGCTATACAGTGTGAAGATAAACAATAATAATAAATATAACTTGAATAGCCAACGGCTATCATTCAATTATATTTCCACGAAGGAGCTGAGCTGGAAGGAGCTACCGAAGCTGCTATATCATTAACACAATCCACTATTGTTGCAACATCTTATGCCTAATACTTAAGGTTTTAGCCACACACTAGAAGCTATTAAATTGAAAAGAGTGTTGAAAAAACCAACGATAGATTTAAGAATTAGCCATTGCAAAGGAGGATCCTTTTTCCAGACTATATGCAAAGTTGGAGGTAAATGTTGTAAAGTAATTGTTGATAGTGGTAGTATAGATAACTTGGTCTCTAGTGAAATGGTAGAGAAGTTGGGTTTAAAGAAAAATGAACATCCCAATCCACACTGAGCCTCATGGTTATAAAAGGAAGATCAATCAATAGCAAATAGACAGTGTTTAATGAGTTGTGGATTGGTTAGTGAGATTGGTTCATATGAAAATGAGATTTTCTATGATTTTACACTTGTGGATGCCCATGTCTTGTTAGGGAGGCCCTAGTAGTTTGATAGGGAGGGTATCCATGATGGGAGATAAATTTTATACCATTATGAAGAATGAAGACAAGTGTAACTTGCTTCCATTGAAAGAGAATGGAAAGGTAGATAGTTTGAACTAAAAAAAGTTATTTTTAGATAAAACCAGGGAGATGGAACCATGGTTAAGATGAATCAAGTTTCACAAAAGTTGGATATTTTGTTGGGGAGATGTGTTGATCACCCTTTCATAAAGTTTTCAAAGGGTGTAGATTGAAGGACATAAATAATAAAAATATGAAAAAATCAACCCAAGAGGTGACTAAATATTTGAAAAGGAATCTTGAAGAAATGGATACCTTGCCAATATTCAACACATAAAATCTATGTTTAGAGAAGGGGGAAAAAATGGTGATGGATTCCAAATAGGGTACGAAGAAAAATGAAAAATATTTCATAGAGATGGAGAAGAAAGCCAACAAAGAGACACTTTGGATCTAAAATAAGCACATGGGATGATCTTAGTTATGAGATTTACAAAATGTTCTTAAGCCTCAAGCTCATAGAAAATTTTCTACTTAAACAATGTGTATATGATTTAAGAGCATTTGGATCTCTAGCAATCCTACACACACATAAGCATTAACCATGTTGGTTATTTTCTAATTTTGTTTTATAGGTCCTATAGTTGATGTAATTTGTATAAATTTTCTTTGTATATAAAAAAAGTTTCATTTTTCCTTAGTTGGGTCCTCAAGCCTAACATGTTTTTCTAGGCATTAAAATCAATTTTGATGGTCATTGGGTCTCTTTGTAATAGATTTCAATCCCTATATTCTAAGTGCCCATGCAATTTGAAGCATAGACTTTTATTCTTGATGATAATCATACTTGTCACCATTCTTAAAACTAGTGGTTATATTTCTTTGACCTTGAACTTCCTATTTCTCATTTCTACTTGACATTATACTAGAGGAGAGGTTGTGTGATATTATCTGTGATTGGAAATATCCCTTATTGCTAGGCGTGAGCATTACAATCCTTATAAAATCTTGATTGGTGACTCACAATGTGGTCTTGGCACTTGAAATCATTGCCCATATTATTTAATGACTACCTATGTTAGGCATTGCTAGACATTTTGACTACTTCCTTTGGATTCCCTAGGTCATGCCCTCATGAAAATGAAGGGCTTGAATATACTATTGGTGTTGGGGAAATGGATAAGTATATTAATCAACAAGCTCTAGTTAATAGGTGTGAGAAATTTATTGCCCACTATTATTAAGACACTCTATATGTATGATATTATTATCAATTAGGTCTCATATTTTATGGCAAAGGTCTATGTAAATTGTAAATATCATGGTCATTCACTCAATGGCATTTGCAAAAAGAATTAGTATCACAGATAATTGTGCAAGTGTCATGAATAAATTTAGGGCCTTAAGGGAGGAAATAATAGGTAAATTTATAATGTAGTTTTTAAAATATAGAGATGGTACTATGTAAAGTATATAATTCATTAATTATTAATATTATTTTTAATTTTAAAGTATGTATGTGCATATATATATATTTAAGAACATGTGGCAATTAGAATGATGAAGATTTTTTTTAACCAAACTTTCAATTTAATATTAGTACTATTAAGTAATTCCTCTTCAATAAACACTTTTAGTAGAACTCACATGCAACCTCCAATGTGCATCTCAAATCCTTGGTTGCATCTTTCTTCCTATTTGTGTTTCTTTGAAATAATTTTATAGCATTCCCAATCTAGGTCACTTCAACATTCTTCTTGGATACTATTAGGTAGAACAAGCACAAGTCATCTCTTTTGTTCTCCATCAATGTGTCAAATATATCCCTCTTCAATACATTCTAAACCTACCAAAACCTTCTCCTAAACTAATCCCTCCATCCCATCAAAAATATAATTTTTGAAATAATCCCACATCTCCCCCTACTCTTCCCTATCTTAATATCACATCCAATTCTTTCAAAATACCAAATCTCAAACCAAATCCACTACACCAACTTCTACACTTCCTACTACCCCTCTTCTTCTATGAAACTTCCATATAGAATATACGATATTTACCTAAGAAATTTTGAGTTCCCAAACCCAAATCATACATCCCTCCCTTTTCATCTATATTCACATTAGGTCTTCTCACTCCTAATGCACCTTCCTCTTCTATAGCCATATCCTCCATGTATCATATGGGTTCATTTTCTTTGGAGAATTTTGAGGATGATGATTTTCACAAAGATGAGGCCTACATTAACTATAGTGATTAGATCCATATAGGATTCTTCTCATATATTCGTGTGGTGTATGTTGGAGTTTGTTTCTCAACTTTAGGGGATGATAAAAGGTTACACTCATAGGTGCATGTCAACATACAAGCTCAAGAATCATGTATATTTTTAATGCTCCCATCCCTTTTTATCCTTATTATATTTGTGTGTTTTCCCTATTCTATTGGAATCGTGCAAAGTCATTAGTGTTCCTTATAGTTACTCTCATCATGTTGATAAAATTATACCTTCCCTTATCTTTATGTGTATGCTTCTCTATGTTGTCCCTCTTTCCTTTTATTTTCATCCAATGATTTTCAGATAATGCAAATTATCAAGGTGCTTCACCTTGATCATGTTGACCCAAAAGCATAGTTGTCCTTAGTTTTATAAAATCGCATCTCATCTTTCTCCTTTGTGATGCATATTTCTATGAAATTTGGGATGATGAAAATCATCAAACTTCTGCACCTTCATTGACCTAAAATCACATTTTTCTATCTTGAATGGCTTCCCTATCTCATATTCTTCCTTTTTGATGCATTGTTATATGACATTGGGATGATGCAAAGAATTAAAGCACTCCACCTTCAATGTGTTACCCCAAAAGCACAATTCCCTTGTTGTATGCTCTCTACCTTTCTTCCCTAGTCCTTATGTGATCCCTACATTTCCTCCTATGTACTTTTATGGTTTGATCATTTAAAGATGACACAAATATTAGATTGATTTAAATCCACTCTTTTCATGTCAAGAACAAAAAGCATCCACCATTGTTTGGTTTATTTTTTTGGCCTTTTGTTGATATTGTGTTTTCTTTGATTCTCCTTGTGTCCTATTTATTTACACCTTGTTGAGTATTATATCCTTGTTATGTGTTTTTTACCCTTATTCATCCCACTTATTTTTCCTCGTTTATGTTTTCCCTAAAATATTAAAGCATATTTAATATGTCTCCTTTGCTCACTCTTTTGTCATTCTCCATGATAGCATTGTCACTTACATGCAACATCTTAGCCACACTTCCCAAATAAAATTTCTCAACTTTCTCACATGATCAAATTATGCTTGATCTTTCCAAAATATTCATGTATTTCTTATACTTTTTTCCTTTGCATTCCCTTATCATACATAAAAAATATAAAAACTACATTGAATTTTTTGTGTCTTACCATAGGGTATGTGTCTTATGTGGTTAACTAATTGGAAATGAGCACTTATACATCACTATCCATCACACTTTCTCAAATCTATGTTGCTTTGAACTACATGCATATATTATCCCTCACCATAAATCCTTATTCAAACACAACTTTATTTGACATTCTCATATTTCCCACCATATATTTCATTAAATTCAATTCATTCCCTCCTATCTAATAAATTTCATAGGGAGCATTATCCTCTCTCATATTACACAAACATTGTGCAATGTTCAAAGTCCCTCTTCATGATCCTTAAACTATACACTCATGGTTATAATGGTTCTACATGAGCACTATATTATCTACTTTGCATTAAAGTAATTATACATGAATCTTACACCATTGTTGATTAAAAGAATTCTAACACAACCTACCCTAATCATGTATTGTATCCTTCATGGAGGACAACTTGGTAACAACACCATGATAGTCACATAATATGATCGACATAAGTTTTGTTATATTTAATAAAATAGAAATAATTCAATTTTCTTATGAACAAAAATAAGAAGATGACACTAATTAAATACAAAAAAGGATGAGAATTCCAACATCCAATGTATATATTAATGGTGTGGAAAAAAGATAAAATGGACTACAATATAGACTAAGGGAATGCACAAGTCATGATGACAAGTGTCTAAGAGGAGCAATGAGCTAGAGGATTGACTCAACATGTAGGAGTAGTAGTGTCAAGCAAAATCATCTTGATGAGGGAGAGGTGGAACCTGATTGTCATAAATCAAGGAGATGAATGCAATAGAGGTGATAAATAATTACAAATCAATCAAGGTGGTTGATATATTCTCTTATTTCCTAAATTACCTAAGTAAATAAATTAAATTGCCTAAGTAAACTTAATATAAGGTGCAATTATATAATTACATCAACACCCCCTTAAGCGTAACTTAAAGAAAAAGAAATAAGCCTAACACAACAAGCCATATAAGGTACCCAACCAAGGTAAAAAGAGAGTGATTATACTAAAGAAGAGAATGAAATAAAATTTTAGACTCAATATGACCCATGTCGAAGATTCAAAAAATGATGTATCTATTTCACATTCCTCAATTCACTAGAAGGGGTAATTTAATTTGTAAAGGGTCTACAAATGGTATCTATTTTTTTTATGGGGGGGTTTATTCTCTGGGAACCATACTAAACCTACTCATGTTTGAGCTAAGCTCTATTTACTGATGTTGATTCCTAAAATTAACATATTTTATTGGGTCTTGGTTCATAATAAGATTATTAATCTTGATAATTTTATGAAGAGAGGATTTTTTTTCCAAATAGATGTATCATTTTTTAGAGGGTGGATAAAAATTCTACTCATATATTATTGTATTTCTACTTCCCTAGAGAGGTTTGAGAGGACCTCCTTCCCTCTTCAAAGTTAATTGGGTTTTTTCATATTATATTCAATCTTCTATGGAATAATGGGTTTCACCCTCCCACTATTCTTCTTTAGAACTCTTATGGATCCTCATGCTACCCCATGTTTCCTAGGGACTATGGAAGGAAATAAATAATGAGATATTTTGGGAGAAGAAATTTGTGACTAGTAGAGTGGCACATGAAATTGGTTCAACTATTAAGGAAAAAATTATTCTAGGGATAAATAAATTATCAAATAATCTAAAGTTGGGAGTTTCTAATTATTACTTGGAGATTTCCAAGGCTTGGAACCTTAACTTTTGTATTTCTACCAAACTATTGAAAAGAGCTAAAACCCCAAAAAAATAGTGTGTTTTTGATACTCTCCTTTCAATTAGAGTGAAGTGAACATCAATGGGGCCTCAAAATTTTGCTTAAGACTAAAAGGTTGTGGCGGTGTTCTCAGATATCACAAAGACAAAGTTATGGTTGCATATTCTATCCATTTGGGTAAAAAAAAAACCATTCTAGCTAATGTTGCAACAACATTCAATGTTATTTGAAAATGGATAATTAAATAGGTGTCAAAAAATTTATAGTTGAGGCCCAAATTCTTTGAATAACATTAGTGTCCTTCAAGGTAATAAATATCCTAGTTGGATTATAGATAATATCATCAAAGATGAACTCATTTTAAGCAATAAATTTGAAAATTTCTATTTCCAAAACATGTTTCATGAAGGTAACAATAATTCCATTTATTTTTATGGATTAGGGATTCCATAACAAAGGGACTACCAAATGGAATAAAAAATATATACTGTATCCACACAAGCTACTAGATTGATTAGTAATGATGGCCAAAATAATAATTATACCATCTTATGAAGGAAACATATTAAGATCATTTTATTTTTATATGCATCACCTCTAATGATGATCAATTCTATGTCAAGATAGTGTGTTCTAGTGAGTTCTACAACCATAATCATACTTCTTTTAGAGAAAAATAGTGAGATTGTGTGGAACAAAGTTGATAGTGACAAGGAGAATTTCACCATGGGAGGTGAAATAAATCAAATGGATCCCTTGTATTATAGTGAGATTCACATGAATGGAGAAGTTAAGAGGACTTTGGTTAGAGAAGGATTGATTCCTAATCTAGAAATACTTAATTGGCATGATACAATGGTGACTAAAGCCTTCAGTTAGGGGTTGAAGGAAATGAAAGACTCAATGCAGGGTATAGAACATCTAATAATAGAGGAGATTATTGCACATGTTATAGGGATTTATATGGAGGAAGAAAAATGTTTAAAGATAGGAGGGTTAAGTATGAAGCCATGAAAAAATTCCTTAAGCCTAACAAAAATATTGTTAAACTAAAATTTGGGCATATGAGGAATTCTCTCAAATTATTTTGGGGAGAAGTGACCATGCAAAAAATTATGAGACATGTTACTTTCAAATGAAGGTACAACTTATATTTTTCTATGGATAGTATTTTATCCTATTATACCATTTTAGACATAAAATAAGGGTGTCCTCAATCTATGTTCTCTCACCTTTGAAAACTTCAATAAAAGATTGCAAATGGACTCCTAGTTTAATTCCCTGTCACTAGGGGCCAATCTTCTTGTTAGCCGGTATTGAATGAAAGCTCAAAATCTAAATCTTAAAATTCTTACTATAAATTTTAATTTATGGGAGGATAATGTCAATATAATTTTGGGTTACTTTGGCACCTCTAAAAGATTTGAACATTCCTTGAAAAATTCCTTTGAGGATTTTGAGAAGAGAGTCCCCACTAATTTGGAAAGTGAGCGCTCCTCCTTGAGAGAGATCAATCTAGAATATCATGTGGAAGATGAGATTCAATACATAGATGAGTACGCTAACCCTAGAGAGAGAAAAATAAAGAGATGGGTAGAGAATATTAAGTCCAAACGATAGGTTGTGAGGAGAATGAATATGAAAGGAAAAAATGTGAAAATAATAAAGACCATGTATATTGAAGATAGTAATGATAAGGATGTGGTTGAGAGTACTTTAGGAGAATGGTCAATTGGAGGAATAAAGAGAAAAGAAGAAAATGAAAGCTTATTTTTTTGAGATGAGTCAAGAGAATGCTTATCTGGAGGAACAAAGGGTAGAGAAGAAAGGGAAAGCTAAATGTATCCCAAAACCTTAAATTTGTGCAAATTTTCTTGGTATACCATATGCTTCACCCAAAACTCATAAAGACTTATCTTTTATGGTATAAAAATCTTCTTCTAGGTGAGAACTTGTTGATGTCTTGAGAATTCACATAGTGGAAACCCAACATTTCTTGAAAAAATGTTCTATCATGTTGAAATCAACATATTAAATTAAAAATACACACACACACACACACACACACACACACACACACATATATATATATATATTATTGAGAAAAGGATTGGTTGAAAGACTTAGATTGAAAGAGAGGAAGTTAGTGGGATGTTTTAGATGCTATGCAAAAAATCAATTTGGATTGAGACCTTTCTAAGATAAAATAGATTAGTGAAAAATGAAAAGTTGAACATGACTAAAGACTACTTAATCTTGAGATGGAGCTTATAGGTATTAAGGATAATATTAAGGTCATTTAGGTCAACACATGCTTAATCCAAAATACTTTTGTTAGTGTAAAATTACTATTTACACTATACTTAAACTCACTTAGGTCAATATGAGGTTAGATAACTTCTTGTCTAACTGAATGTGCAATCATTGAGACTTCTAGAGGTTACCAAGTTATTTGGTAAACCTTATGAGCTACCTCTTTGAGGTTGGAAGCATTTCTATCTCACCGAAAAGGTCACTCAACACTTGGCACACAAGGTTGATGACTTGGTCATGGAGGTAGGTCACTCAACACTTGGCACACAAGGTTGATGACTTAGTCATCGAGGTTGTTGGTTTGCACACTCCAAGTGTTCAACCTATAGGACACTTGTCTACTCCTTTCTGCGACCTTACGAAAAACTTGTAAATACAACTCATAGGTGGATTGCCTCATCCTTGCCTATATAAACAAGGTATTGTACACATTACAATTGGGTCAACTAATACAATTTCATGCTTGTTCATTTGTGCTTGTCATTTCATCTCCAAGATCTCCTAATTCTAATAACTTTCATAGGAATTAAGATTCTCATAAATAAACTTAATGATCTAATTAAAGAACCTAAGAATCATTGTGTGGTAGACAAGAACATCAATAATGTTAAGATTGAAAACACCGGTCCTAGTGCAAGGACTAAGAACAACAAAAATAAGTCTTGTTAGGAAGAAAAAAGGATCTCCAATATTTTAAAATCTTCATCAGAGCTACTCGAAAAATTTGGAGGTAACTGATATCTTGAAATAATTATAGTTTGGGGTGGTTTGTTATTATAATTTTTCCCTTTTCTAGTTCTTGTTTTGGGTGATTTATTTTGTTTTGTTGTTGTTGTTTTGGTTCATGGTTGAAAAATATATATTTGTAGTTATTTTATATTTGCTAATAGTTTCTTGGTTACAAAGGGTTCTAGGGTCCCTTCAAAACCTATTTTATCTTATTAAACAAAAACACCCTATAAAAGAGCTCAATAAAGATATTCTTAGCAAGTTACACTATTTGACACTTTATAAATAATGTGATTACAAAGCTTGAATCTATTTTTTTATAGATTTCAATATATAATGTAGAATAGAAAATTGAAAATAAAATAAAATAAGAAATAAGAAAAAATAGCTAGATCCAATGAACTATACTAAAAACATTGAAGAAGGGACTCAAATCCAAGTCACATTTCTTAGCATAATGAGGTCTAGACGTTTAAATAATTGAGATTATGTAGCTAAATATGTGAAAACGATGATTTTATAAAAAATATAGGTGTCATGAGTAGAAATTGATTACATTACTCTAAATTAATCATAAAAATGGCATATTTCAAAAAATTACTCAAAAAAATACTTAGTGGTAGGCTAGTGTTCGGGAGGTAGAAAATTGGTAGCATTGATAACTAAGGGGGCATGTGGGGAGCAACTAATAATCCTATGATACTTGAAAAGGTGATAGACTTAAGAAGAGGTTGGGTGGATGGACAACAATGTAAAGTTTGAGCAATGCAAGAGTTGGGCATTGGTGGCATAAAAGGATGTTAAGGAAATAAAGAACTAGTGGTTTCCAAAACCTAAGTTTTACCACCAAAATTATTAAGATGCCTTTTATAGTGAGTTGGGTAAGGGATTAGTGGTCATGGGTCCCCAAATCATTTCTCATAGTAGGATTCATACCCTACTTTAGCAAGGTATGTAAATAAACAATACTCAACACCTTTTTCAAAAAACACATTTCATTTTTTTAAAATTATTATTTTTTTAAATAGAAAATAAAATAACAAATGATCACAATATTTTTTTCTAAACTTGCATTAGTCTTGCACCCATGTAGGTTGTACAACATCCTTAGGAAACCATTTTACATTTCCTAAGTTTGGATTTGATTTAGATAATTTTATATAGTTAATTAGTAGGTTTTGATGCATTTTGAATGAAAAATAATGATATTCATTTTTCTCAAAAATTATTTAAAAATTAATTTTCTTACAAAATATAAAACAAAACCCTACCAAAAAATAGTTATTATTGAATTTATAATTTTTAGTGGGGATGAAATAAAAGTCAATCTTATCTAACTTGACCCTTCTAAATGTAATGGAATATTGCATTTCTTTCCCAAAATCCTCCTACAATGAGTGATCTAAAAATGCCTAATTTGCAAGACTATAAAACATAGGTAAAAGAAGCATAAAAAGTATCCCAAAATAAATTAATTGACACCTAAATTATCATACAGTGATACGATGTTATATTTAATAAATAACTAATAATTTATTAAATCTACCTACCAACAAATATAAGATGATACTAATTCAAATGTAAACAAGATGAAAATAATGATATTCCAATATCTATGTTCATGGTATGTAAAATAAAGGAAATATAATAAAATATACAAACAATGGGCATGAATAACTTAGGATGAAAAGTGCATTATAGGAGTAGTGAACTAGAGGATCTACTCAACCTGTAGGAGAAGTGGTGTCAATTGAACTTATCTTGATGAGAGAGAGGTGGTTCCTAACTACCATCAATCAAGTATATGACTGAGTGAAGTTGGAAAAGAATCCCATAAATCGAGGGAGTTGACATGTGCTCTTATTTCATAATTTACCTAAGAAAATAGAATTTATAATTATATAATTACACCAATAAATCTAAAGTCTATTTAATCTCTACTTTATTTCTTGGAGCCACATTTTTTCCTACTACATGAGCCCCTACTAGATTAAAAAAATTAAATAAAAATTGGCTAAAAATGTGTGTATAATTACTCTTTAGTATATTTTCATGGTGTCCATTGGTTTATCTTTATCTCTACATTGTAGATTCATGACAACAATCACATGAGAATAGATAAATGAAATCAAGAACAAACTATTTAGTGTCATTCTTTTTAGTTATAATAAATATAGTTTCTATTTACTTTAGTATACTTTATTTTTCATAGATCATATGTTTGCTAAAGTGGTGGCAGTATGTAGAGTCAAAAAGTGCAAAGTTGGTCATTTTCTCTATTATTTGGTAGCCAATTTAGTGTCCTCTTTTTATAAGGATAATTTCAATCATTTTCAAACACTTGGAGCATGAATCATCATTAACCAACACCTCATGAACACTATCATGTGCTTAAACACCATCCTCAAAAAAATTTAATTCTTTCTATCATCTAGCATGCTAGTGGATCATAGAGTTTTCACAAGACCAAATACTTGCATCTCTTGACTTCAAACTTCACATTTCCAACCCAATAATTTGTTGGGATTAAGGTGTCTCAACCTTAGAGTCCTAACATTGATTTATTTGTATTATTTTAAATGCCTATGGTGTCATGTCACTATTTGGGACCCACCGATTGGGTGGCATCCCCGTTGAAGGTGACTGGATGACACAACATCATTCCAAGTGGACATAGGAATCCAAATTTGGAATCTATGACATATGACAGATTCTATGACATTTCATAATGCATCTTTTAATGCATGGGTGAAAGTTGGCTCCCAAGTTGGGTTATGACAGGATGTAAGAGAATCAACTATTTTTAGTCAGTTATGATAAATTCTCTTACAGTTTTAAGTGTTGTCAGCTATGAAAGATTCTATGATAGCTGTAAGATGTGTAAGGCATATTTCATAGCCTATTTTTAGCATATTCTAGGTGCCCAAGCTTGGAAGAAGAATATTTTCATGTTAGAAACTTGTCGAGGGTGTAAGGGAATATGTCACATGTGTCCAAATGCATGTCTAAGGTGTTGGAAATTGTGCCATGTGGATTTGGAATCCCCTCACCTTCTAGATGCTTCTTGAAGCTTGTATCACTCTATTTATTGAGTGCCTTGAGTTGTAGAATGTATAGTTTGTTTGCAGGTAACAAAGTGCTACGAGTATTACTCTAGAATGGGTGTTCGTGTTGAAGCACTTGTTGAAGAAGCTTTGAACTTTGTGATATGTTGTAACTCCTATTTGATATAATAGAGAAGTATTGTGCTTTTGGAGGGTGGGGTTTTTTACCCGAAAAGGTTTTCCCCACGATATATTTGGTGTCACTATTTTTATGCATTGTTGCTATTCTATTTCCATTATTCTCTATGTGCTTCTCTAGTTGCAACTATTAAAGGTGTTAAAAGAAATTTTTGTAACTCTCCCCTACTTAGATTAGTGTAGGAAGTTGTTTCTACTCACTTTACTTCCTTTTAGTTGGTATCAGAGCCCAACCAGCGTTGGTTCCTTTGTTGGGTAGAAGGGTTTTTTCAGCTAATCTTTGTTTCAATGGGAGTTTTGTAGAAGAGTGTATTTTGTAACCTTGTTGGAAAGAGATGGTAGGCACATCTGGGGGATTGAGATGGAAAAAATTAACGGTGGTAATTTTGAGTTGTGGAAGCTCAAAATGGAAGACATGTTAGTAGACCAAGACTTATGGCTTGCAATTTCTAGAACAAAACCTTCAGGCATGAAACAAGAGGATTGAGATATCATGGATAGGAAAGCCAAGGGTCTTATTAGACTATGTTTGGTTGATTCCATCCTCCTAAATTTCCATGAAGAGAAAAATTTTGCTTCTCTATGGAAGAAGCTTGGTGATGCCTATCAGGCTAAATCCCTGGTAAACAAGATTTTACTGAGAAAGAAGATGTATTCTCTAAAAATGGAAGGAGGATCCATTGCAGATCACCAAAACTCTTTTAACATGTTGGTTGCACAACTGGGTTCTGTTGGAGACAAAATAAATGAACAATACTTTTGTGTTCGTTGCCAGACTCTTGGGATCACCTAGTAATGGATATTGGAATCACTACTTCCACCTTCAAGATGAATGAGGTTTTTGCCTCAATACTATCTAAGGAGATGCAAAGGAAGTCTTTTAAGATGACCAAAAGGAAGAAGCAAAAATAAAGATAAGAAATCTAATTCAAAGTCTCCTAGGAGATCAAAGTCTCCTGGTAAGAAGTACAAGGTCAAATGTTGGAATTATGGTGAATAGTCACATTCAGAAAGATTGCAAGGAGGAGAAGAAGAAAAAAAAGTATTTCTCTAATTCTAAATCTGAGAAATCATTCCAAGATGATGGAGAAGATTTTATTGCATCCTTGCCAACCCATGCATAGGATGATGTGTGGTTGATAGATTTAGATGCATCTTTTCACATAACTTCTCATAGAGATTGGTTCTCAAAGTATGAGGAGTTAAATGGTGGAGAGGTGTACTACTGCATGTTATTTGATCAATAGATCTTCTACATCAATGCTTGTTGCAAAGACACCCATGGAGGCATGGTATGGTAAAAACTAAAAAGCCTTTGATGAGACATCTGGGTATGTGTAGGATCATGATGGGCCAAAAAGTGGCAATATGATGGGTATGTGGCTGACGACTATTTTTTTACCCAAAATTGATGAAATGAAAAGGGGTTTTAAAGGAGATTCTCAGCTTTCCAACGATATAAATTATGCTTTACTTTGAATTTAATAAGTAATTATTATTCATTTTCTATTCAAATTATGACTAAAGTCCTGATTGATAGGCTGATTGAAAAACATCTATAGCTTTCAAACGGTATCACTTTTTTTGAATCCAAAACATGCGTCACATTCTATACTTTGCATACTATAGGATTAAAAAAATAAAAATTTAATTTCATGAAGTTTTGACCAAGTTAAGGTGGTCAGACATACGATTTTTTATATTTTTTTAAAATTTGTAATAAAAAATTCATAATTAATTATTTACATGGAAAAAATTACAAAAAAATATGCATCACATCAGGGCATGAGTCCTCTACTTATATATAAAAATCTTATAAAAAAATATTGTCATTTTATGTTGGTTAGGGTGGTCAGAAAGACACCTACTTCTTATTTTTTCCCTGAAATTTAAGTACCAATGCATTGAAATTTCAAATTTTCACCAAATAGATTTTTTTGTTTTTTAAACAAACCTAGTAGTTTAGAAACTACATTCAATTTGCTATAGATTCTATTCTTACATATTTTTGAAATAATATAGATAACTTATTCAAATTTTAACGTCAAGTTTCCTAACTCTGATTTTTTTGAATTTTTTGCCACTTAAGGGCCTATTTTTTCCATGAACATCCTGCACATACCCATCTCAAAGTATTTGGTTGTGAAGCTTACGATCATGTTCCGATTGAATAGAGGTCTAAGTTGGAGAAAAAGGTTGTTAAGTGTATCTTTATTAGCTATGGTGTCAGTTTGAAAGGGTACAAGCTTTGGGATCCAGAAGCACAGAAGGTTATCTGCAACAAAAGTGTGATCTTCAGAGAGATGAAACCTCCCTCTGTTGAGCTACAACTAGAGAAAGAGGAGAAATAGAAGAAGGAGGTGGTTCAGATTCCACATACTCCAAAGAAAGAAGAACCAAGTACTCCTATTGGGCCTGATGATGAGGAGAGCTCAAGTAGCTTTGAAAGTTCTAAAGAAGAAGGAGAACCTCAACCTCAACCTTTGAGGAGGTCTACATAAGTTAGGTGGCAACCAGAAAGGTTTGGGTACATTCATTATTAGATTCTAGTTGCATATTTTCCTTGATTACTAATACTAATGAGCCTAAGACAGTTAGAGAGGCAATGGGTATGAGAGATTCAGATTCCTAGATGCAATCCATGGACGAAGAGATGGCTTCTTTAAAGAAAAACAAGACATGGGATCTGGTACCTTTGCCTGCTGGATGTAAACCTATTGGTTGTAAATGGGTTTTCAAGAAAAAGTGTGGTCATGATGGTAGTGTTGAGAAGTATAAGGCATGGTTGGTTGCTAAGGGGTATTCCCAAGTGGAGGTAATTTATTATAGGGAAATATTCTCTCATGTAGCTAAGCTCACATCTATCTGGCTTTTGTTGTCACTTGTACAGCTGCATATGACTTAGAAGTGGAACAGATGGATGTGAATACAACGTTCCTTCATGGTGATTTGGAGGAAGAGATTTACATGTCACAACCAAAGCATTTCATTGAAAAAGGTAAAAAAAAAATTGGTTTGCAAACTGTAGAAGTCTCTTTATGGTTTGAAACAGACTCCTAGAATGTGGTATCATAAGTTTGATACTTATGAGTTGTCATTGGGATTTTAGAGATCAAAATTTGACCATTGTGTGTACTTTAAAATTGATAATGGTCACATTCTCATTATTGTTCTATACGTAGATGATATGTTTTTTACTAGGAATGGTAAAAGTATGATTTCAGATTTGAAGTTTCAGATGTTAGCACAGTTTGAGATGAAAGACCTAGGTGCAACTAGGTACATTTTGGGAATGGAAATCATGAGAGACAAAGCTAACATAAATCTTTGGTTAAGATAGAGAAAGTATGCAAACTCGGTGTTGGAGAGATTGAACGTGGTAGATTGTAGATAGTTAGTTGTTCTTGTGATGCAAGGGACAAAAAAAATTGTGAATGATTGTCCAAAGTCTCCTACTGAGATGGAGGAC
The DNA here is from genome assembly GCA_007258455.2 of Sequoia sempervirens. Lineage (NCBI taxonomy): Eukaryota > Viridiplantae > Streptophyta > Pinopsida > Cupressales > Cupressaceae > Sequoia > Sequoia sempervirens. Next base: position 730,282,403 of record VDFB02281492.1, on the reverse strand, counting down.
ATGAATACAGTACCATATGCAAGTGTAGTTTGTAGTCAGATGTATGCGATGGTGTGTATGAGACCAAACATTGCCCAAGCAGTGGGAGTCTTTAGCCATTTTATGGCTAATCCTAGACGAGTACATTGGGATGTTGTTAAGAGAGTGCTCAGATATTTATGGGGTACTTTCAAGTATGCCTTATTTTTTCATGGTTATCCTACTAGACCTCAACATTTTGTGAGCATTCAAGGATATGTAGATTTAGATTGGGCAAGTGACATTCATAGTAGAAGATCCACTAGTGGTTATGTATTTATGATTTTTGGTGGTGCTATCAGTTGAATGAGTAAGTGGTAGTCTATAGTAGTAATGTCCACAATAGAGGCAGAGTATATGGAAGCCACTCATGTGTGTAAGGAATCCATTTGGATTAATATATTATGTTTTGATATTGGTTTAGATGTAGGACATATTATTGTTTGTTGTGACAGTCAAAGTGCAATTTTCTTAGCAAAGAATCCTACCTTCCATGCAAAAGCAAAGCACATTGATGTCTAATATCATTTTTTTTATGATATGGTAGAAGATGGAAAGGTTAACCTAGAGAAGGTTGACACTTTGGTGAATGTTGCAGATGCACTGACAAAACCAGTGAGCATAGAGAAGTTCAAATGGTGTTCCAATTCCATGGCCCTTGGCACCCTAAGCGGATGATTTTGTACGACTCTTGGTAGGTCTTCGAAAAGTGGGAGAATGTTTGGAATAATGTATCTCAGCCTTAGAGTCCTAACATTGATTTATTTGATGTAATTTAATGTATTTATTTGTATTATTTAAATGCCTATGGTTTCATGTCACTACTTGGGACCCACCTACTGGGTGACATCCCTGTTGGAGGTGATTCAATGACACATAATCATCCAAATTGGACATAGGCATCCCACTTTGGAATCTATGACACATGATAGGTTCTATGACACATCATAAGGCATCTTTGAATGCATGGGTTAAAGTTGGTGCCCAAGTTGGGTTATAAAAGGATAAGAGAATCAACTATTTTTAGTCAATTATGGCAGATTCTCTTACAATTGTAAGTGTTGTCAGCTATGATAGATTCTATGATAGCTATAAGATGTGTAAGGCATTTTTCATAGCCTATTTTTAGCATATTCTAGGTGCCCAAGCTTAGAAGAAGAATATTTTCATGTTAGATACTTTTCAGGGGTGTAAGGGAATATGTCACATGTGTCCAAATGCATGTCTAAGGCATTGGAAATTGTGCCATGTGGATTTGGAAACCCCTCACCTTCTAGATGCTTCTTGAAGCTTGTATCACTCTATTTATTGAGTTCCTTGAGTTGTAGAATGCATAGTTTGTTTGCAGGTAACAAAGTGTTGCCAGTATTACTCCAGAATAGGTGTTCGTGTTGAAGCACTTGTTGAAGAATCTTTGTACTTTGTGATATGTTGTAACTCCTATTTGATATAATAGAGAAGTATTGTGCTTTTGGAGGGTTGGGTTTTTTACCCGAAAGAGTTTTCCCCACAGTATATTTGGTGTCACTATTTTTATGCATTGTTGCTATTCTATTTCCATTATTCTCTATGTGCTTCTCTAGTTGCAACTGTTAAAGGTGTTATAAGAAAATTTTGTAACTCTCCCCTACTTAGATTAGTGTAGGAAGTTGTTTCCACTCACCCGACTTCCTTTCATAATTTTCCTTTACAAACAGTAAAATGCTAATTTATCTCAAATAGTGAAAAATGCTTATGAATCGACTATAAAATTAAGAGAATATATTCTTAAGAATTATACACAAAATTTATAGAGATATAGGGAAACCACTTAGAGCACAAAATTTCAACATTTTCATAAATTTAAATATAGTAGTATTCTCAATCAAGTCAAGGTGTGTAGAAAACAACACTTTTGACATTGTTTTAACTTGGGGGTAGACACTTTTAATATGGAGAAATATAACAGTTTAATTGAGAAATTTGAAGGTACAAACTTTCACACATGGAAAGTCAGGTTACAACTGATCCTTATTGAAAATGATCTATTGGATATGGTAAGTGGAGCTACCATAAGGGAAATTGATGTTGATGGAATAAAAAAATAGACTTCAAAGGATCAAAGAGAAATATATTTGATCGATCTTAAAATGTTAGATGCATACCTCCACCATATTGACTTATTAATGATCTCAAAGAAAGTATGGGATGATCTAAATGCTTTGTTTGGATCACAAGCATGAAGTGCAAAAATGAGACTAAAATGAAAATTATTTGGGCTAAAAATGATGGAAGACAACAATATTGTTTAACACATTAGTAAGTTTTGCTCGGTGATGAATCAAATAGTTATGATAAAAGCCAAGATAGATGATCATGCAAAAACTATTTTGTTGAAGAGCATGCATCCTCATTGTGGTAATATTATGTTCACATTGAAAAAAGTATATGCTACCTTACAAGACATAATATCTAATTTGTTTGATTAGGGAGCTAAAAAAATGACTCGACTATAGAGGAAATTGTTATGCTTGTAAAAAAAAACCTAACCATTCCTCTAAATTCAATTCTTCTATTTCAAAGGGAAATCATTTTTTCAAAGATAGAATTTTGTGCTACTATTGCAAGAAAAATAAACACATTATTATGAACTATATTCAACGTTCCATAGATCTCCTTGCCAACAAGCTAAATACAGATAAAACATTGATTATAGACAATAATTAAGAATCTTTTTGAAATAGTTAACGAAGAATCTCCACATAAGAATAGTCAGGGGGGATACTTTTTTGAAATCAAACCAAAAATTTCTATTTGTGATTGGATGTTCTTTGTACCCAATCATAATTGTTGGTTTTTTGTGAATGAATATGTTTGTCCCTATTCAAAAGATGATATATGTGAAATAAGTGTTTCTCATCAATCACATTTTTTGAGTAATTATGATTAGATGTGTGTGTCCCCAATCATAATTGTTGTGAGCAAAAGTGTGTGTCCAAGGGTTCATAATTGATATTGGATAGATGTATTTGTCTCTATCTACTTTTTTTTATGACTTCAGAAAGATGTGTTAGTCCCTTTCCTTGGGTCCATGGGTATATGTGTGTGTCCCTATTTTTGAAAAAAGTTAAAAAGCATAGAGAAGTTAGTTCCACTATTTCTTGGCATTAATAGATGTGTATCCCTACTCATAGCTTATGTTTTTTATGAACTATTGAATGCACCTATCCCTATTTGAAGCATGATGGAATAAGGGGGGTTGTTGGAGTTATTCCACATGCATGTGGATCCATTGGTAGCTAAAATAAAGGAAAATTTTAATAGAATACTTGGAACAACCTATGACCAAAAGAAATTATTGTAGCATATTTACACATATTTATTAGCATGTTGCTGTGCTCCCAAGCTAATATTGATAAATTATTGTTGATGTAAATAGGTATTTTACCTATCTAGTTCACTTATATAGCTCCTAAATTTACATGAACCATTAAGTTTACTTAGATCCTAGGGAATCTTTTTAAAATTATTAGATATCATGTCATCTTATCTTATCTTATCATGGAATTTAATACTTGTCTCCTAGGCCATTTAATAATTGTTGAAGTAGTTATCTTGTTGTACAAAATTGATACACATGTAATATGATCTTGTCTAATCCTATCTCACAACCTTGCCTTTATAAGCATATGTGCATTTCATATTCAATCAACCCATCTTGCATCCTTAATGATAAAAAACTATTCTCATCATTTCTCTCTTTTGAAATATATTTTAGTTTAGAAGTTGATCCTAAGATGTTAGGAATTCACATTCAACTCATACATAGTATCAATTTGGGAGACACCATTGATTAGATACATATTATCTTTGATGGAGATGGCCCCTCTTCAGTTGTTATGAGGGAATACTCTGACCCTCTTGTTCATTCTTTACATGATCATTCCTCACAATTTTACATGAGTGCAGATTATTTTGAGAAAATTTTGAAGGAGACTTATTTATTTTCAAAGGAGGTGTTTTTTTCTTTGAATTGTGTTCTATAATAATTTCTAGGAGATTCAAAATTGTCACCTTCTGCAGTGTGGCCTAGAATGTCTATTTAGAGTGTGATAACTTTCGACATTGACATGGAAACACTTGAGCATCAATCAAAGATGTCACACATCATCCTTCTTCATTCATATTCATTTTAGAGATGGGAAGACATCATGCATACCATCTTGGTTTCGTTTCTTCCTAAGAGGAGGAATGTTTTTTAGCAGTATTGGATCATCTTCAACATTAAGTTTTGAGCATCTACCATCATTGTAGGGGGAGTTTCATGGTCTCTCTTCTTCTCTCTTATGGGGGGTTCTTTTTTCTCGCATGGTTTTTTGTCCATCTCATTCTTCAATGAGAACATTTTGTTTTCATCTCTCTTTTGAAAATGAGTTTTTTTTCACTAGGTTTTCTCCTTGTTGAAATATGGTAGCTTCGGTCAAATATAGAAATGATGATCATATGTGTGTGTATATATATGTCAGTATGTACTGACATATGTATACACACATATATATTAATTGTATACATCATCATTTATATCAAAATCTACTACATTCCAAGTATATTATCGATCTGCATTTAGAGGTTATTAATTACAGATTATTAGCATTTCATGTTTTATATAGGATCCCGATCAAGCATCATTATCGGTGATCATTTCCAGATTGGATATTATTTATTTGTGCAAGACAAAATTAGATGGAACTTAGTAAGCATTTATGTTTATTAAGTAACTAACTCCGAATTGGTGATCAGGTGTTTAGTTAGTAGAAAAGGCACGATCCATGAGACACGTCCCATGAGTGGACATGCCTCCAATTCATGGAGACATGTACGCTCATGGAATGTGTCTCCCATTTGATATTTAATGCAGACCCGATCCACATTTGATGACATCGAAATCAATAAATGTTTTGCTCTTGTAGATCCAATACCATTAAAGAAGACTCAGACTTGTGAATTCATGATTAGTATTTTTCAATATTAATTTGGTATCAACTTCTACTTATCAAGTTCAACATTCTAGTTATAATCTGACAAAAAATTAATCTTATCAACATGGTATCATAGCCAAGTTAAGGAAGATCCGATTAAATTTAAGATATGAGATTTTTCTAAGTAACATAACAGAAGGTGGAAAACTTTATTAAGGCATTTGGGTGAACTCAGAAATCATCACGAAGAAGATTGAATTATGTTTGGCTTTTGAATCAAAGAATCTGAGAACGGAAACTCTCAGACTTCCAGAGTCATTCTCGGACAAAAACCTAGATTTCCCATTTGCAGTGATAATCACAGAATTCAGGGCATTCCATATTCATTGTTTGATTCGTGTGGATAGGGCTTGGGATTATCATCGGTGTTGATCATAATCACTAACATTGCTGTCGGGAATCATCATTGATTCATATTGATCACTGATATTTAATTTATCGTGGCTTATCCAAGACCTGATATCAAGCATTTCTTATTTGGCTGTTGTAGTTAAATTCCTTTTATCATTGGTCATTTCGGGAGACAATAAGGTGACGAGAAGCAATGTTGGGAATTGCGTAATAATATTTGCATATCATATTTAGACCATCTGATGGGGAAGGTAAAGTCATCGCTAGGAAGATTAAATGATGGTATCGAGTAAACAAGGCAAATTGTGGATGTGTTAGCACCAATCATTGAAGGTTTCAAGGATATCGCAAATGTCTGAGAACAAAGAAATGATTGGGGTTTACATGGGAACTCAATGGAGTGGAGTTAAATATATAAGTGTTTGTATGCTCTACACTAACAGTTTGTGTGAGGGAAAAAAAATGTTCGTATTTCATCTCTTCCAATGAATCTATGACTAGAGACATGAAGGCCTAAAGCAATTATATCATTGCATGATCGGGTGGTATGAGGTTGACGTTGGGCATTCAAAGATTGGGGTTTACACGGGAACTAAATGGAGTGGAGTTAAAGATATAAGTGTTTGTATGCTCTGCACTAACAGTTTGTGTGAGGAAAAAAAATCTTTCGTATTTCATCTCTGCCAATGAATCTATGAATAGAGACGTGAAGGCCTGGAGCAATTATATCGTTGCATGATCGGGTGGTATGAGGTTGACGCTAGGAATTTGATTTGCATTTGAGTAGGGGAACTTATATATATATTCATATAGTGTCGTGTCAATCAAAACCATCATCAAAAAGGGGGTAATCTGGAGATTGATATTTATTCCTCATCCTATGCATATTGTCACGACAAGACGTTGAGGGAGTCTTTTGAGCTTCTCCTGAAATTACTACATCTACTCTCTTTCACAGAAGGCTCAATTAGAGCGAATAATATATTCGCTAGCACAGTCGGGAACTTGGCTCTACTGTATCGAGCATTTCAATTCATCTCTGATGAGGGTTCACCAGGTCCGGAAAGATAAGTGCAGACCTGAAAAGTGTTTAAGCGCAACACTTAAGGAGATTTTGACTCAATGAGATAAGTATTTCATGTTTGAAATAATGTTCATGAATCTTTTATGTAGTTATTAATTCATGCTTTAACATTGAGAGAGTTAATCATGTATGCTTCTAGCAATGGTATTTCTCTTTGAAATAGTTGAGTTATATGAACTATTAAGGAATCTCTTCTTAATGTGCATTAGGATGGATCAAGAGATTGCTTTCAAGAGAAGAAGAGAATGGAGACACTGCTTGCAGCCATGAGACCAAATGAATGGCTAAAGACATCTCTTCGAAGAGGGAGAATTTAACCTTCAGAGGGAGTTTTGTAACTCACTGAGAAGAAGTGAAGATTACTGTATTGCAAGGCTAGGTGCTAAATCCTTAGAGGATCCCTTCAAGTTGTTGAGATCAGAATTGCTCAAGACTGTCATTTGGATTTGACATTGGTAGCTCCGCAAACCTATTCAGAATAGAGTGATCTAGGATGAGGTTGAAGAGTACAGCCCGGAATCTCTACAGAGGTGTGCATTGGAAACCATTTCTCTAAATCAAGTGTTTTATGAAATATTGTATGATGAGGTCAGGAGGTTGATGCAAGTGCTTGAAGATTCAGAGGGAGCCTACTAAACCTAAAGAAGATGATCAAAAGAGTACCTTTGGATGTTGTTTCAGGTTGAGGTCTGCAATGATATCTTGGTGTAGCAGGAAGCAATATTCTATGGCACTGAGTACAATAGAAGCCAAATATATTGCAGCCTCTATGGGAGCAAGAGAAGCAGTATGGCTCTGGAAATTGCTTGTGGGATTATTTGGTGAGCCCCTAAATCCTACTATTATCCACTGCGACAATCAAAGTTGTATTAAGCTTTCTGTGAATCCAATATTCCTTGATAAATCAAAGCATATAGAGATTCCTTACCACTATGTAAGAGACATGGTAGAAAGGAATGTGATCCAGTTGGAGTATATTAGTACAAACGATCAAACAACAGACATTCTCACGAAGCCTCTCTCCAGAGTTAAAGTTGAACACTTTAGGACGAAACTTGGTATGGTTGAAATGTAATTTATTGTTGAGATTGAGACTCAAATTGTTTATTTTGTACTAATGTATTTAAAAGATGTTTAATGTGTAAACTCTTTTGTCATGTGTGTGACTCCATGACTTTATGGGCCCTCACCCCCTGTGTACATTATTGAAAGGTGACGATCTTTCTTATAATGAACACTTGTATTTGACATTGTAAAGTGACGACTCTACAATGATTAGTTTCACTATCATGATGGATATCATGTGACTTGATATCCATGGATATGTCATGATAGTATCTCTTGGAAATTTTGATAGATATCATGAGACTTGATATCAGTTGAAGATCATTATGATCCTTATGGGATAATCATGGTAGATAAATGTATCCGTGGATATGCCATGATTTATTATGGTAGACATCATGAGACTTGATGTCAGTGCACATACCATAATGAAGATGTGTTATGAAGAATGTCAAGTGACTTGACTCTCTTAGAAGTATACCATATCTTCTAATATCACGAGTAAGGTGATATCATTATATACTTGGTTAGTGTGATCTTCCCTAGCTAAGCGGGAGTGTTGAAATATGGTAGCTTCGGTCAGATATAGAAATGATGATCATATGTGTGTGTATATATGTCAGTATGTACTGACATATGTATACACACATATATATATTAATTGTATACATCATCATTTATATCAAAATCTACTACATTCCAATTATATTATCGATCTGCATTTAGAGGTTATTAATTGTAGATTATTAGCATTTCATGTTTTATATAGGATCCCGATCGAGCATCATTATCAGTGATCATTTCTAGATTGGATATTATTTATTTGTGCAAGATAAAATCAGGTGGAACTTAGTAAGAATTTATGTTTATTAAGTAACTAACTCTGAACTGATGATCAGGTGTTTAGTTAGTAGAAAAGGAACGATCCATGAGACACGTCCCATGAGTGGACATGCCTCCACTTCGTGGAGACATGTCTGCTCATGGGACATGTCTCCCATTTGATATTTAATGCAGATCCGATCCACTTTTGATGACATCAAAATCAATAAATGTTCTACTCTTGTAGATCGAATACCATTAAAGAAGACTTAGACTTGTGAATTCATGATTAGTATTTTTCAATATTAATTTGGTATCAACTTCTACTTACCAAGTTCAACATTCTAGTTATAGTCTGACAGAAATTTAATCTTATCAACACTCCTTTTTTCTATTTGTAAGAGATTTCATTTTTGCATGGGTACCTAACATGTCATCATAGTCGGGACCCATCCTTGCATCTTTATATCATTTGCATAATAGTTTTATTAAATATTTTATCTATATAGTTCACTTATAAGTCCTTGCATCTAACATGTCCTAAAGAATCTTTCTAGAAGTCTTAGGTGTCATTTGATCTTATCTTATCTTATCATCACATTTATTCTTGTATCCTAGGTCATTTAATAATTGTTGAGATAGTTGTGTCATTGTATAGGATTAAGACACATGTCATGATCTTGTCTAATCTTAACTCACAACCTTTCCCTTATAAGCAAGATATCATATGTACATTTCATATTCAATCGATCAATCTTGCATCCCTAATTATAACAAGGTATTCTTGTCATTTATCTCTTGTGAAAAATATTTTAGTTTGATAGTAGATCCTAGGGTGTTGGGGGTTCACATCCAACTCCTACAAGTATCACTAGTGGTACCTTGTTGAAACTGTTGACTAAGTCACAAGTTTTATATAAAAAACTCCAATATTTGAGAATTATAAAATTGAGGATCTAAACCTTATCATCAACTTATATCAAAATTATAGTCTATTTTTGGGAATTGATAGACTACCCTGCCTTGGTAAGTTTCTTATTATAAATTTTCTTATTTAGACACAATTGTTCTAATAATGTCAGACCTTTGGACTTTATTTTCTACCTTTGACGTGTTGGCTTTGTATATTCTTTTGTAATTTAATATATGAATTTTTATGGCATATTAGTAACAATTGAAATGAATAGCCAATTAATGGAGTACACAATGAAAAATAAAATAGAATATTTGAAAAAAATGAAAAAATATGGGTAAAAGTACAAACCTATGTCACATTTTTATAAAAGAAATGTTCAACATAAATATAAATTTTCAACTTTGACCACATAAAAGTGGCCTTTATGTTTTAAAATTCAAAATGATATAAATTAATCAAATGTAGAACTTTTGATGAAGTTTATGCTTGTAATTTTTGAAAAAATAAATATAAAAATTGCTCTCACATTTTTTTATAAATTTAAGAACAAAATTTGAATTGTTAATTTTTTTTTTTAGTTCAAAGTTGATGAGATGTCACAAAAAAACAATCAATTCTTCCCCTAATTTTTTCCCCAAATACTTAACTTCAAAATTTAACGCTTTGATAAATATTTTTTTGTAATAACATTCTAAAGTCAAACCTTATGAGAACATTTATGAAATGCCAACTTTTGTTTAAGTCTTTTTATCATTTAAAAAAAACATATTGTTTTGGAGAGGATTTTCTCCTCTAATGCATCGCATATTTTTAAAAATATTTAAATATTTTAAAATTTTTTAATCAACCTTATGCTTGATTATAAATACCCACTTGCAATAATGTTTTTAAAAATCACAATAATTTTTTTGTAAAAATGAAAATATAAAAAATAAGGATTCTAGACTCTAAACTCTAAAAAAAGGTATTTTCATATTTTTCATGAAAGTACCCTTAGTTGCAGAAATTTAGAAATGAAGTTGAATTATTTTTCAATTTACCCGAAAAGAGGGGTTAAATTGTTGGTGTGAATAAATGTCTTGTACCTAGCTAATTCACTTACTAGGTAATTAGGAGACATATTAACATGTTAAGTTTACTTAGGATATAAGATTCTTTCTAGAAGTCTTAGTTGGCTTTTCTAGAACTTATCTTATCTAGCTAGTAATGTTTGTTTCCTAGGTAGTTAGTTTGTTAGTTGTCTCATGTAATAGGATTAAGACACTTGTCATAATCTTGTCTAATCCTATCTATCACCCTTGCCTTTATAAGCAAGGCATCTCATGTACATTTGCATATTCAAGCATATTCAGCCGTCAATCTTGCATTGTTGAAGCAAGCTTTCTTGCCATTCTCTCTCTTGTGGAATTTTTTTTGGTCTAGTAACTATTCTTGGCAGTGTTGTGGAGTCACCATTTACTCCCACATGGTATCAGAGCACCAAGTGTTGTAGATTCCTTCGCAGATCTGAGGATTTCTTGTTGGCTTGAAGATTTTATTGGGTGCATTTTGGGGTTTCAAGGACCTTGCAGTTGAATCCAGGGCATCGAAGAAAGTCAAGTTTTCCTTTTGTTTTATCAAATTTGGATATGTTTTGGTTGATCTATGAAAGGTTTGAAAAAGTGTGAAGAGTAGCTAATCCAAAGGGTCACTAAATTTTTGGAGCACTTTGGGCCTAGATCAGCATCACTATCACATTCAAAAGGCCTTGCAAACAAATTTTGACTATAAATTCGTCCATTTTTTATAAAAAATTGTTATGAGGCAAATTCTTTTTGCCTGGGTAGGTTGTACGACCCCTAGGTCGACATATTTTATTTGCAAAAAAATATTGAAAAAATAATATTTTGTATTTTTATTTTGTCGGGAAAAAAATTATTTGGGGTTTTATAAAAATTTGGAGCAAATATTTTCATATAGTTGGTAGAATATTATTCAGCATATTCTTTGTACTCTCTTGTGTCAACGAAATCACATCGGTAGTCTAATCGCTAGCATCCAAATTGACATCGATCAAATCACTCTGCATGGTACGATTTCATCATAGGGTATGAATTTATATTAATCCAATTTCAAATCATTGCCATTAATAGGTCAAATTTCTCCTTGAGGTACACTGGTCACATCGTCGGTCGGTACCTTTCTTGCAAGTTTTATTATTAATATAATGTTTTATTAATATGGCCACCTCCATTTGTCAGATTTTTTGTAAGTCTGTAAGTTTGGTCGGTATGATGATTGGTTCGGCATTTTTTTAAAGGCTTTTTATATTATTTGTTTTGAAAATTCAAAATGGTCGACTATATAAGCCAACCTATCTAATGTTTTTAGCATTCTTGAAATATTTAAGACTTTTCTTTTAAAAATAAAAGGTCGATTATTATTATAGAAGGGGTCCTTTTAAACTATAAAAGCCTTGCTTTGTATTAAAAAGGCCAACCATATAAATCTGCCACTTTTTGCTCCAAATTACCCTTCATCCGCCAATTTTTTTGCTCCTCATTAGCCTTAAGGTGTTGTGGTTTTCCCCTATGTGCCCTAAAATAGCCAGTTTTTTCATTTTATCATAACTCATATGGAGGAAAATTTTTTGAAACAAAATATCGCTAGAAAGCTAAAGATCTCAAGTTTCCAGTGGTGTAATTATTTTTTAGAAATTTTGTAGGTTCGCACTTGTTTTTGCTGATTGAATTCAGATCATCATTTTTGGCCCCTGAGCTCGTAACTTCTTATCACAATCTCCAATTTTCGTGATTCTTGTAACGTTTGAAAGGTATTGAGGAGCTTTATCCAAACATCCATGCACTTTTTCCATTTTATGTCCCTAGTATATTGTGCATTCAAAATTTTCCTGATGGGTCTACTGAAGGGTACTTGGATATTATGGCAGTTGGGAAAGTGTTATTTTGATCATTGTACTTCATTTCAACTATATTGCATATGTTGATCTCATATTGTGTCAGTTGAGAAGTGTATTATCATTGCAATCATGGGTTATTCAACTCATCCTTCTGTACTAGTTCTAACTAGGGATAATTATAAGTCATGGAAAAAAGGCATAATAACACATTGTAAGTGGATAAATTTTTTTCCACATCTTTATTGACTCATTCCTAAACCAGAAACAACATATAGGAAATCAGTTTGGGGTAATAAGAATGATCATATCATAGGATTTATTAGTTCTACTTTTAGTGCAAACATTTTCAATGAGATCTATAATAAGGTGTTCTCGGATGTATCATGCCCTCGCACAGTTTGGACCAAAGTTTGGGAGATATTTGGAGATCCACACAAGCCTCCATTCCCAAATGATCCTGCTTCATATTTCCTCATTCCACTTGATGATGATGAAAATGTACCCTATGATGATGACACCTTAGAGGAGTTTTAATATGATGCAAAACTTGAGCATCTTGATGAGCTAGAAACTTCTCCTACAACTCCTACTTCTCCAATTGAGATCACACAATCATCTTCTATTGATGATTCATTGAGTACATCCAATGGTTCATTGCAACAGTTATTTGATAGTCTTCCTAATTGGGATTACTATTTGACATACATTGCATCTTTGTTTGTGGAGTCTCACATTTCAAATTTGGAAGACCAATTTGAGGGTCTATCTCTACTATTTGATGATAGTCATGGATCAACTATTCTCACTTCATGTTTGTCTTTGGAGTTTGTTCAAGGTCAGTTTCCACTTGTTCCTAGTTTGTCATAGTTTTTTGTGATTGGGCATGCACCTAATTGGATTGTGACATCATCTTCATCCAAGAACTTGGCAACACATGAGAACATTTTAGAGACACAATCTTCATACATTCGGATTCATCTTCCTACCAATTCCTATCCAAAATGGGAAGCATTCCTACATTTGTACTTGGTGTATCTTCTTCCCAAGGGGAGAAACATTGTTTGTAGGCATTGGATTATGTTTTGTCTTAAAAAATTAACCATATTGGTAGGTGATTACACATTGTGGGGGGGATATTTTGTCTCTCTTCTTCCCTCTTATGGGGGGAATCATTGATTTTATATACATGATGGATATAGTCCTTGGGGGGTATCGTTGATTCCTCTATACATCATGTTTGTTTTCTTTTCTTTTCTCTCTTTCGGAGAGGAGTTTTGTCCCACTAGTTTTCTCCTTTTCTTTGCTTGTGAGAGATTGATTGCATCATTTCATTTACATTTGTAAATGGGTACCTAACATGGCATAGTAGCCGAGACCCATCTTCATCTTCATCTTTTCATAGTTTGCATAATAATCTTCTCCCTAAGTTTCACTTAAGGGGGGGTGTTGGTGTGAATAAATGTCTTGTACCTAGCTAATTCACTCACTAGGTAATTAGGGGACATATTCACACGTTAAGTTTGCTTAGGATATAAGATTCTTTCTAGAAGTCTTAGTTGGATTTTCTAGAACTTATCTTATCTAGCTAGTAATGCTTGATTCCTAGGTAGTTAGTTTGTTAGTTGTCTCATGTAATAGGATCAAGACACTTGTCATAAGCTTGTCTAATCCTATCTATCACCCTTTCCTTTATAAGCAAGGCATCTCATGTACATTTGCATATTCAAGCATATTCAACCGTCAATCTTGCATTTTTGAAGCAAGCTTTCTTGCCATTCTCTCTCTTGTGGAAGTTGTTTTGGTCTAGCAATGGGGGTGTTGGGGAGTCACCATTTACTCCCACATAAATTTCCACATAGATAGTTTTGTTTGAAACTATACACATAAATTCAACAACAATTCAAACTTTTAATGGGGAAAAAATCATTTTATAGTTTCAAATGAAAGATTTTTTCTCGAAACTATATGTGTCACATATATGTTATGTGGTTTCAAGGGAAATTGTTTCTTCATAAACTATTTTGTTGGCTGAAAATGTAGTGCAACTTTGTGCTTTTACCCTTACTTGGAGAAGTATTAGAAATTACAACATATGCCACCCATTCATTGGGAGATGATAGACATGTAGAGACTCTCCATGTAATGAATTTGTACCCTTTTCAATGCCTGAAACTATTTGTCATGTATATGCTACATGCTTTAAGGTAAAATTATTTCATTAGAAACTATTTTTTTAGTTAAAAGTGTGACACAACTTTGTGATTTTACCCTTACTTAGAGAAGTATTAAAAATTACAACATATGGGCCACCCATTCATAAGGAAGTAGAGACTCCCCACACAATGAATTTAAACCCCTTTCAATGCTCTAACTTGAAGAAAAGGTCTTACACCCACTTGAACTTGTTGATCCTTAACAACCTCTCGACTACCAACACCCCTTTGCTATAGAATCCAATGTACAATTTTCAAGATAAATCAAAATCCAAGACATTGTTAAGTTCTCCTTTGAATCATCCTTAATTGGCTCAATATGTATCCATGTTGTTGATGACATACTACATTCATAGATCATCATAACCAATTAAGCACATGAAGACCCTTTGAGTGAAACATCAACATTACATACTCAATCTCTAAAATTAGTTGCACCTTCAACTAAATATATGTGGATGCAAATTTTTTACATGAAACCAAGATATTATGCATCAATCTCTATAATCACTATGCATTAAAAATACTCATAAATCTGTCATGTTATTTTCTTAGCAAGTTACAAAACATGCATGTTGAGAAAACTTGTGCACAAATACAAAAGAAACAAATATGAAAATATAGGTGATACAAATATATTTTTTAAGTGATGTTAGAATAAAAACCCCTAAGAAGTCCCTCACCTACTTCAATTTTTTGAGCCAAAACCACGGAGGATTCACATTATATGATACTTTTAGAATTATATGGGGAACCCTTTGGCTGCACATGGTTGTTAATGAGAAATATACTATCTTGTTGGTTGATGGCGGGATATGTGAGTCAAAAGTTCAAATTTATGACCTTGGGTAACTAGAAAGTTGTGGACATACTAATCAAGATGATGACACAAAATAACATTTTTTTTATAGACAACGATGAAATGTGCCACAGAGGTAACTGCAGGGTCCTTATATAAATAGGAACACAAATATGGTGCCTAGATTGCCTCTATTCATATGATATTTGAAAAGAATGTCATGTCAAGGATTCTAAATCTTCTTAAATTTTTTTGAATAATAGATTGATGATTGTTGCATGGCTTGTAATATCAAAAATCATATAGGTTGTGCTAAATTAACACACTAAGCCAAAGTTCTTGTATCTCGAACATGTCATCCTTTGGATTGTATCTACTACGATAACAGTAATAAATTTTAAACTGCATAATTTATGCGTATTTAATCTTGGCAAGTGTATATTTGTCATACTAACCCTCTAAAGTAATGCTTGAAGAGTTGAAACCAAAATATAAGACCTCAATATCAATCATTTGTTTTTTCATAGAATTGGCCTGCATAAACAAAGAAAAACAAAAAAATAAACATTGATCGTACATAACTTTAAATATTCTTCTGATAAATTTTCTACATTCCTTAAAATTAAATATCAATATGCAGCAGTGCAAACACCATTAAGTGAATCTACTTTTAACTCTTGTAACTATTTCTATGAAAATTTATATGCATAGTTAAAGGAGAATTATTTCGAAGATAATACAATCTAATATATATCATATAGGGGATCTTCTGAATCTGTATAAAATTCAGAAAACCCTAATGGTGGGAGTTTGTTAAACCCATCTACATAAAATTGCTTTGGAGAAACTCTAATGGTGGGAGTTTGTTAAACCCCATGGTTTTGTATTAACCATCAACCCCATTGAATAAGCAAAAAGGTCTACTAATACTCAATTCAGGAGATAGCATGTTTTCACAGTTTAAAAAATTGTCTAAATGTTGTTCAGATCCAATTAACCCCAGTTCTGAGGTCAAATGCATCTTCTAAACATTTTAATCTTCTGCACATATGAATGCCCCCTAAACTCATGCCTTATGAATGCTAAAATTCTTTCACTAACATATACAAGATGAAAGAGTGCAAGTAAAGGAATATATTCTTGGCTTACAAGCAAGAAACAAAAACTCTGATAATTAATACTAAATAAGAAAATGTAAAACATAAAAAACATGAAAAGATAACAGTAACTGAATTTACAGTTCTATCATTTTTTGCGTGCGACTGTCGAAGGAAAAACCGATGGCATAGCGTTATCGCTGTGGCAATTGTCATCTGTGGGCTGCAGAAAGAATAAGTAATCAGGATCAGTGCACACATACAGTAGATTGCAAATGAAAAACTTCTCAGAAAAATTATAAAAAAATCTGCAGCATTCCCACACTAGAAAACCAATATGACTTACATTCCAATCCGCATTCCAAGGTCTTGAAGAAATGTGCTGTATGATCTTTGCAAATAGATTTCTCTCCTCAAATCAATCCCATCCTTTCTTGATGGTGAGTTCTCAATTTCTTCTCTGCTAAAATACCATTGAGATGTTGACTCTTCTAAGTCTGAATGTTCTGGCTCATATTTTGCATGTTCTCCGATAGAATTTGTCTGCAAAACATTGTTAAACATTAGAATTTGCAGTAACCAAAGTTATTCTTATTGTGCATTATGCTTTGTTCATAGTTCTATGAAATCTGGCAGTGAACTATTCAATATATCATAATTTACATTCAACATTCTATGCCGCATTGACAGAAAACCCTCCTCCCCCAACCCTAAAAAAACAAAAAAAATCATTGGAGGGAAACATCCCCCAAAAAAAGGGGCAATGATTTGGTTTTCCGTTGATTATGAGGACTAGTGATTAAGCTGGTCATCATTTCACAAATCAAATTCGACATAAATAAAAATAGTCACACCTCAAAAGTTCAAACGGAATTACAAACCCTAAAACAAATAACAGACGGCAGAGATTTTCAAAATACCAATTCAGAAGTATTTGAGGACAAAAGATACTCTAAACCTTGTAAAACTAAAAAATCCACACAAAACACAAGAAAGCAACATAATGAATAAACCAAATAAAAACTATTGCTACAGGAAAAATTCAGATCTTTAAATTCAGATCTTTAAATTCAAATCGTTAAATTCACAGAGGAAAAGAAACTGAAATCTCAAGTGAGTCACTTACTCTAATGCGAAACATTGTGGCTTCTTTGATTGTGATCGACTTCTTCAAATTGTTTTATTGAATTTTTTTAAAACTATAATAAAAAATATTAGATTTGGGAGGCAGTGGCGGTTGAAAATGAGTGGCAGTGACAGAGAACTTCCGCCACTGCCGTCTGCGTTGAAAGGCCTCACAATCCCAGTTCCGGAAGCCTATTTATTTTATCTTTTATCAAGGTGGCAACGGTTTTCATTTTGTTTGAGTCTCAATTTGACGGGCGATTTTGCCTGTCAAGCAGATTTTTCTTGACAGTTTAGTCCATTCAAACTTGCCTTCAAATTTTGAGACAACCTTATTTAAAAGTCAAATATAATGAATTCCCTCTCTTTATATTTATATAATCTAAATGTCCGCTTTCATTTAATGTAAGAGTAAATAAAATTTTACTTCATTTAAGAGCCTCCTCATTAAAGGAATTGTCTATGCAGCCTTCAAAACGGTCATTTGATACGATATTTATTAATTAATTAAAAAGGCCGTTTTGAGGGCTGCATAGACATCGCGCTCATTAAATCCCTAAAAATAAATGCACTTATAACGGTAAAAATTGTGTTCAGGTGTAACTGCACCGATAATGCACTTTTAATATATTTATATATTTTTATTTATTTTTATTTTTTTAAGTTATTACTAATCGATATTCTCTCTTCCCTATAATATTTTGTTTTAAAGAAAAGGTTACTTACAATAACAATAAAGATTGTGTTCTAGGTGTAACTGCACCATAGGGTAATGCACTTTATATATATATATATATATATATATATATATATATATATATATATATATATATATATATATTATAAAGTTATAGCTAATTGATATTCCTCTTCCATATAGTATTTTGTTTTAAAGAAAAGGTTATCCCATAGTGATTGTGATTATCAAGTGTTTGTTCCATTTCAAAAAAGTTTAATTAATTGTTTTTAATTTACATTATTTTGAAAGGTGTTTAAATAGTTAAGTATTAGTGATTTATAATTGGTGATTTGTGTTGGAATATCTAGTGTACAAATTGATACCATGTTAGGGTCACTCAAGAACTCACACCTTCAAGATCATCTGTAAAAGCCAACAACAACCTTCTACAAGAGGGTAAAGCAAGAACATGAAATTGCAACAACAAATGCAAGATATGTCAATATGCAATACTCAAGATTGCAATAATATATTGGACTTACACAACTGAAAAATATCTCAACCAAGTTGCTTGGATTTATGCAATGTACATAAGAAGCCTTACTTATATAGGCAAGGAGTGAGATAGGATTAGATAAAATCATGACAAGTGTCTTAATCCTATCACATGAAACAACTTAAATCATAACAACCTAGGACACATGCATTAAATTCTCAATGCAAATATTAAATGCATTAGAGAATTATTAAATGCCTAGATAGCTAAAAGTAAATAATGAGACATGCCCCATTATAACTAACTTCTAGAAATGACAACTAAGAAACTTAACTCCTAAGTAAACTTATAATAATGTGAATAGGTCATCACTAATAACTAGTTAGGAAATAGCCCCACTCACACTTGCACCCCTCCATAAGTGCAACTTAGGGAGAGAAGGTTATTATGCAAAGATGCAAGGATGGGTCCTAGCTACGAGGCCATGTTGGGTACACATGTACAAATGTAAATGCAATCTCTTGCAAATGGAGAAAAGGAGAAAAACTAGTGGAACAAAAATCCTCCCCAAAAGAGAGATGAAATACAATAGTTCTCTCCATCAACAAATAAGAGGAAAAAACCCTATTCGAGGAAAAAGACCCCCCATAAGAGAGACAAAGAAGAAGAGACCATTTAGTGCCCCCTTAATGAAATGATTTATCACAAATCCAATCAATCTCCATCCACACAAAGGATGATAACAGAGACCATATAGCCCCCCCATAATGAGATAACCTACTGCAAAGAAGCACTGGAAGCACACAGTATAGTAACATTGGAATTCTTAATTCGACAAGCAAAGGAAAGATAATTTTGTTCACTAGAAACCATATTAGAGTCACTCAAGGACTCAAGTTAGAATCATGATAAAGAAACAACAAACCTAATGGCAAAGAACACTGGAACACCCACTATATTGCGCAACCCTCAAATCTATGAAGCAATAGTTGATTGAGAAATGATTTGGAACTGAAATGAGGTGCATAGAAAATGTAAACCAAATGCATGCAAAAAAGGAAATAGTGCATGCATTGATGAATGATCACATCTGCCTCCATCAATAAAAATGACCTTAAATCTATATAAAGGAAAAAATCTAAAAAAAATGTCTTGCACTACTGTGAAGTGCTGGAAACTGGCTTTTCTGCCAATGTATCGTTTTCAAAAAATAGACACTGTGGCAAAAAAGTTATGAATTTTTTTTAAGAAGGTAAATTTTGTCAGCTAATAGTAAGCAGACACTACCCTTTTGATTTGTTTTTGAAAAATTTGCTAGATGTATGCAAAAAATAATGGATACCCAAATAATATTTTGATGCTACCAACAAAACCTAGAAAGTATTTTTGAATCCAAAAACCAGAACATGTGATATGGTAAAAAATGTAAACTTCACCTGAAGGAAAAAAATAGATGCATTGGGATATTCAATAGTTGTTTCTGCAAACTCTTCTCACTATCTACAAAATCTAGCAAATACCCAAATGGTATTTTGTGGTTTTGAACAAAACTCAGAAATCATTTTTTTCAAAGTACATGAGGAAAAATATATATGCTATTTTTATCCAATATGCACCTTGTAAAAGCTCAAGCTCAAATCACCCTCAAATCTAAGGAGTTTTGCAACTCTGAAGCTCTGATACCATGTTAGAGTCACTCAAGGACTCACACCTCTAGGATCATCTGCAAAAGCCAACAAAATCCTTCTACAAGAGGGTAAAGCAAGAATATGAAATTGCAACAATGGATGAAAGATATGCCAATATGCAATACTCAAGCTTGCAATAATATATTGGAATTACACAACTAAAAAATATTTTAGCTACTCGTTGCTTGGATTTATGCAATGTACATAGGAACCCTTGCTTATATAGATAAGGAACATTGAGATAGGATTATACAAGATCATGACAAGTATCTTAATCCTATCACATGAGAAAACTAATTCATAACAACCTAAGACACATGGATTAAATTCTCAATGTAAATATTAAATGCATGAGAGAATTATTAAATGCCTAGATAACTAAAACTAAATAATGAGACATGACCTCATTATAACTAACTTTTAGAAATGACAACTAAGAAACTTAACTCCTAAGTATTAAATTTATAATAATGTGAATAGGTCCTCACTAATAACTATTTAGGAAATAACCCCATTCACACCAATAGTATGTTGACTACATAGTCTAGTGGCAGTGAAGATTTGAGAGAATTTGATCTTGAAATTGGAAAGTGTGGGTAGAATCAATCACAAAGGAAGATGACATGTGAGTATAGAAGAAATATGGATGATTTTGATGAGAGATTCAAGAAATTAGAGGTAGATGAACACTACTATATAATTTCTTGTCATATGGGAAATTTGATATGTTTGAGAGTGTGTTGGTAGTCATTATTTAAAAGGTTAGATATTCAAGAGACCTCAATAGTTGAAAAAGAGAAAACTAAGGATGCATATGAGCATGGTAGGACCTTGAAAAAATTCAATTCAGTTCCATTTAAAGTGGAGGCCAAGATAGAGATTCAACAATTCAACACAAAAGGGAATGTAGAAAACATAGATCAATGGATCTCTCAAATGCAAAGCTTAAATACATTAAATTCCTCTCAGAAGATTTATTTTTCTTGTTTAAATATATCTAGACATGTATTAAGATGGTATGAAGCACATGCAACTTTCCATTTGAGAAGAGCCCTACCCATTTCAAAATGGGAATATGTTATGATGAATAGTATTATGCCTTGATATTAAAACATCAAAAATATAATACAATATTAACATAAACAGTATGTGGGATGGAGTCACACCCCAATAAGTCTATGTTGGAGTAAAAAAAAGGCAACATAGAAAACAAAGCAATTTGTTATGTTTATATTAGCAAGAGAGGGAGAAGGGTCATGATTAGGTGGGTGACCTCAAATATTTGGGCTTGGTCTAGGTTGTCAACAATGGGCTCCCAAGCCATGAGGATGCCATCTTTATAAACTGATCCATAAGTGCATAAAATAAGCATGCAAACCTTGGATGTCTTGGAAAACAAAGAAGTCATCAAACACATCCAACATATGCATTTATTTTCTAATTGTTTGATTCATGTGCATATTTAGGACAAGTCTGGTTACTGTTCTTATTCAGATCAAATACAACATGTGGGATAAATGTGGCTCCCACAAGGGTATAGCTCGGCATGCTTTGAAAGAAAAAATGAAATTGAGCAACTTGATCAAATATTTATCTATTATCAATGCATTAAATCAATATGGAATTCATCATTTCGGTGTTTTGTCATTTAGTGTTTGACCTCCTTTGCATTTTGATGGGATTTTTTATCCCTTGTTATTAAAATCAAACACATGGGAAATGTGATGAGGCTGAAACATATGGTGTGTTTCACTTAGGCATTTTATTGCTTAAGACTTTCCCATTTTTTTAAACATACAACACATGTAGTGTGCAATGCAATATGGAGTATGCCATGTGACCTATGTGTGATGCCTTGTGTTTTCCTAATATCATGTAACTTGGAATATTCTTTCCAAGGGACTTGGAGGTCAACCATATTGGCCAAGTGTTGTTGAAGAATATAATGCCTTTGCAAAAAAATGTGTATGACATGTGTGAGTAAAATGCAGAATATGGTGAGTTGATTCAATGCCTTGGAAACTTTTGAGGGCTTTAAGATATGATATTATATGTTGCAATTGTTTTCAGTTTTAAAAATATCATATAAGTGATTTGAAAGTCACTCTTAGTTGCTTCAAATGCAAATGTAATGCATTTTAATGGTGGGGCCCTTTTATTTGTGCTTAATTGTAAAGTGATTTGTTAAGTGATGTTTTATGAATCACATAACAAGATCAATATCTTTAATGTTTTAAAAGCCATGTGTTTTCAAAAAACACACATATTGCATGATGGAGAATGTGGTCAAGTATTGTATGAGGACCAATGATGACTTGCAAAAGTGTGAGATGTGTGGGATGCTGTTTTGACTTATTTTTGTGATGGGGAGGCCAGTTGGAAGCATTTTTTGTCACATTTTTGGGGTGACTATTGACTTGGCCTATTTTTTCTTCATGTGGAGGGCATTTTGGAGAGTTCTAAAAGGTTCTTTTGGGACCTTTTTTGTTTTATCTGACCAAAATCTTCTAGAAACACTAGTGTGGGGGGTTTTGATGGTTTTGGCTTAAGTATGTTGATTTTGATCATTTGGAGGAGTTCTTTCTTTTTCTAGTAGAAGGATAGCTCACTTTCTTGGAGTTCTATTGTAACTCAAACAAACCTATCATACAATAAGCACTTTGAATTAATAAATTGGAGCATTATTATCTTCTCTCTTCATGTTTTATGGTATGTAATTAATGGTTGATCAGTCTGTTTTGTGAAAAGTCATCTTTCCTTACAAACTTGTCCCATGTTTCATGCATCCATTTGACAGAAAATGTATGTTTACAGGTTATAAACTATGTTGTTTAGTGGTGTTATTGATTGTGAAATCTATTTTTCCTTTTGAAAACACTATTACAGACCTCTTCATAAATTATTGATGTGAAATTCATTGGATAGAGAGTTGTGTGAGTTAGCTTTGAGATATTAATTTGAATGTGTAAGGCTATTAGCAGGTCTAGGTTGTTTGGTGCATCACCTTAGGTTCTTTTCAGCATTTGGTTTATTTTATGCAAATTCTTACCCTTATCTAAGAAGTTTAATAGTTAGGTGACCTCAAACGGGGAAGCCAACTCATAATCTGGAGGTCTTCTTTCGAATAGGTTACCCACAACCTGAAAAAAGTCCCATGTTAGTCCAAATCTGTTGAGTTCATTTAAAGCTTAGCAAACAGGGTGCAGATTTGGGGAGCTAATAGTTTTAATGACAAAAGAATGAATCATGATTTTAATTTTTATTTGATAAATCTAAAGGACTGACCTCGGGGGCACATTGACATATGGCCTTGCCTACGTCCAGTTGCAGAGGCAACGTAGTTTGACAAGAGAGATAAAATACAATATGAGAGTTTATGGTGACCAACACAATGAAAGATCCTAAGTGAGTATGCGAGACTAATGATGTGACACCATACATGGGAAATGCAAAGCTTAGATTTAAGATAAAAGCTCACGATTTAGGATAGAAAATCAAAATCATCCAATTTTGAATCCAAATATACCAAGTGCTAGATAATAGGATGTTAATGGGGGATGGGTATGATAGGATGCAAAGATAGGATATGCTGATAGGACAGATGAAAGTATAAAGTAAAATAGCATACAAGGTATATAATGATTAAGCTCTCTACGAATGGTGCATGTTGTCAGGTTTTCACTAATCGTACTTATCCAAGGCACCACCAAGGGTGGTTTTCACCATAGGATGCATTATTTCTCTTAACTATTTTTTGGATTGTTTTTTTGTATTTTTCTAGATTTTTTACTTTTTTTGTATTTTTCTAGATAAGATAACCCAACTGACTTAGGTATAAAACTGTTTCAAATGCATGATGTTGATGGGTTCTTCCAAGGGTTCCCCCTTAGGTTTTTCAAGTCGATATGCCCCAGAACCATATTTAGCAGTGAGTATTTATGGACCCAACCAATTTGCTTCAAACTTTCCTTTCTTTTCTCAATCCTATTGGGTACTTTGATTCTCTTTTAGGACTAGATCACCAATATTGAATTGGCGGGGACAAACCATCTTGTTGTAACTTCTCTTGAGCCAATGTTGATAAGCTTGTAGATGATTATAGGCCTTAATACACTTCTCATCCAAGAATTTGAGTTGACTTAATTGTGTGAATTGAGCATCTTCATCATTGATTAAATTCTTCAGAGAGATATGAAGTGATGGGATCTTAGCTTCAATCGATAAGATTGCATCTGCGCCATAAACGAGGGAATATGGGGTGGCACCAGTTGGGGTGTGAAGAGATGTGCGGTATGCCCAAAGGGCAGGATTGAGGTGAAGGTGCCAATCTCAACCAGTATTATTGACAAACTTTTTAAGGATTTTGATAAGGGTCTTGTTGGTATCTTTAGCTTGTCCATTACCTTAGGGGTAATAGGGGGTTGACCAACGATGTTGGATACGATATTTTTTGCAAAGGTGTTTCAAGTATTGGTTTTTGAAAGGCTTGTCATTGTCAGTGATGATGGTGGAGGGGACACTGTATTTGCAGAGAATATGGTAAAGGATGAATTTAGAAATATGAATACCAATGATTTGGGAGAGTGGAATTTCTTCCACCCACTTAATGAAGTGTTCAGTGGTGATGATGATGAAGGTATGATCATCGGATGAGGGGGGATAAATCTTGTTGATTAAATCAATATCCCATTGTGAGAAAGGCCACAGTTCAATGATAGGCTGGAGATCTTGTGCAGGAGCATGAATTAGATCTATGTGTTGCTGACATGGTCCACATTTCTTGATGAATTCACAAGTTTCATGCTCCATAGTTGGCCAATAATATCCTTCTCTGAGAATTTTCTTCACCAAGTCTGTCCCATTAGAATGAGACCCAAAAATACCACTATGTACTTCGTTTAACACAACATGGGATTCTAATTCACTTAGGCATCAAAGTCCAGAGTGTCATCATATCCTCTATGATGAAGTCTATCTCCTACAATCGTGCAATGGAAAGTGTGTTGAATGAAGGATTTGCATTGGTTATGGGTGAGGTCAAGTGGTAGCATATTATCATGGAGGTAGGTGCAAACGTTGTGATACCAAGGTGATTGAGGACCTACAATATCGCACACCATCACATTATTTGGAATATCGTATGTTGGGATTAATAGTTGTTCTATGAGGAACTCACAATCTGTTCAGTCTATAGGCATGTCGATGAGAGAACCAATTGTAGCCATGGCATCAACAAATTTGTTTTGTACTCTAGGAATCTGTTCGAACTAGATATGGGTGAAGTATTTCTTAAAATAATCCACCATGCGTTAGATTAAGAAAGAAGCTTATCATCCTTGGTTTGAAACTCATCATTGAACTATTTGATTATAAGTTGATTATAAGCTGAGAATCGCCAAAGACTCAGAGACGAGTGATATTCCATTGCACAGTGATCCTTAGGCTTGTGATTAGAGCTTCATATTTAGCTATGTTGTTTTTGCATGGGAATGCTAAACTGAATGACTCTGGGATGTAGTCACCTTGAGGGGTGACAAAAAGAATACCCGCACTATCTCCATTGTGAGTGTATGACCCATCAAAATATAATGTCCATGTATCTAATTATGAGAATGTGATGACTCCTTCATCAGGGAACTCTGCTACTAAAGGATATGCATCTAGTAAAGGAGTTTCAACCAATTGATCTTCTATTACTTTCCCTTTGTTTGCCTTGCGGTCCAAATATTCTATATCAAACTCACTAAGTTGAAAAACCCTTTTGGCCATGCGACCAGTTCAGGAAGTTCTTCTTTGGGTATGTCCTCCAAAAAATCATTATCTGAGTTAACATTATTGGAAGTACTAGTGGATGATGTGGGTCCCTTTTGCTTCTTCTCATAGCCTAGGCCTACATGTTTAGGTCATACTAGTGTCTCAATAGGCTATAATCTTCCATGTTCCTATAAACCAAGCCCTCCCCCTTGATAGTTGTATTTTCCTGCAAGCTTAGAAGCATGGGGATAAACCTCTTGGAAGTATTCAAGGAGAGGAGGATAAGGCTCAGGTTCCTCTTGATAGACCCACTGATTGATATCTTCATCCATTTGGTCCTACAAAATTCTTGGAGCTTGAAAGGTGGTAGAACCCATATTTTTAGAGTTGATGGTTTTGGTCTTCATTTCTTCTTTTGGTATAGACTGGGAAGGTTAGTCGTAGGTGCGAGGAGATGGAGGCATTGTTGCCACATTGAGAGTTGTACACATCTCATATTCTTCATAGCCTTTGTTGATTATCTTAACCTTTGTGATGGTGGAATCAGATGTAGTGGATGGAGTGGATGATGTGTGAGATGATGGATTGGAGGGTGGATTAGATGATAGAATGGAAGAAGGGATGGATGGTGATGCCTGAGAGGTTCCCACTTCTACTCTTGGACAATATCGTGAGTGCAGGAAAGAAGCTTCTAGAGCACGACAATTCTCAAAAGGTTTGTGGTCTGCATGAATAGTTATTTCGGCCCAATTGTAGGGAAATTTCAGGCATTGGTGATAGGTGGATGGAACAACCTACATGGCATGGATCCATGGTCGACTAAGGAGAAGGTTGTAGGGAAATTTGAGATCAAGGACATGGCAAGTAGTGTATTGCACCATGGGACCAACCTAGATAGGAAGACAAATAATACCCTTTGAGTCCCTTTCTTTTTTGTTGTATGCTTTAATTATAATGGTTTGATTATCCAAATCAGAGTGTGTATACCCTACCTGTTTTATGAAATTTAATGTACATAGGTTGAGAGCAAAGCCATTATCTACCAAGACCTATTTTACCTTATGGCGAGTGACCAAGACCTCAATAAGTAAGGCACGATTATGGGATGAATCAATCGGTGACATATCATTTTGGTTGAATCCCAGCTGATAGGTGGATGAAAAATGTCCTACTAAATCTTGAAACTGGGTAGGATCGATGTCATTTGGGACATATGTATCCTGCATGGCTTTTGTAAGGATCTCTTCGTGGATTGTAGAAGACTTTAGCAAATCCAGAATGGATATTTGGGTAGGAGTCTTACCAAGATGATCAAGGATATTGTATTGTGAGCTCATAGGAGTTGGCTAAGATGAAGTGGAAGGCCCAAGGACTGATATGTGAGTATGGTGTGTGGTAATAGCGCATTGAGGGTCCTTTCCTTTGAAATAGATCATAGATACACGGGGCTCTCCTTGGGTGATGCATGTAATAATTTTCTCATATTTGTATGGCATATTTTATAGCTGATATTATTAGTGTTTTTATTCTAGTTGTTATTGCTAGGCCTAGGGTTTGCATTTGAGGTGCTTGGACCCTAATTGCGTTTAGGGAAGGCATTATAATATATCTAAAATTGAGAATTAGATGAAGTGGCTTGATTCACATCCACTACGATGTTTCCTCGATCTATGAGATCTTGGATATAGCCTTTAAGTCCTTGACATTTATTAGTGGATCGACCTTTGATCTTGTGGTAATCACAATACTCATTTTCTTTATACTAGGTAGGTTTGGGCTTTGAATCATCTAAAGGCTTTGTCACAGGATAGGTGATCATGTAATTCACTTGGAGCAGCCTCTTGAAACAAGCATCTAAAGATTCTCCCAAAGGAGTGAATGCATGCTTATTATTCCCTTGATTGCATTGATTGGACTATGGAGGAGTATGGGGTGTACCTTGGGGTACCGATATGACATTAGAAACTAATTGTGGGGGATTGGAATATTTTGATCTTTACGAAGTGTCAACTACTTGGATGTGTTTAGTGTTGGTGACACCATCATTGTGAGCATTTTTATTCTTGTTTTAGTAGTGGGATTTATCTTCAGATGATTTATTTTTATCTTCCTTGAAGATGTTGATTTTTCACTTATCAATGAAGTCCCTCTCAATAGTAGTACCCTTCTCAATGACCTCTAAAAAGGTGGTAATGCAATGGAGGCGTAGGTTATGGGCTAGTTCAGGGTGGGAATTTGCAACAAAGATGATTACCAAATCCTTCTCATGAAGATTCGATTTAACCCAACTAGCCAAGGCTCACCACCTTTGCATGTAGCTTGCAAATGTTTCTTTATCACATTGCTTATCTTTAAAGAGATCTAAAGTGTATATGTCCTTCTCTAGATTGAAAGAGAAGTGTGCAACAATTTTTTTTGATAAATCCAAAGAGGAAGAAATTGATCCTTTCGGTAGACCCATGAACCAATCTAGAGCTTCCCCATTAGGCTCCTAGGGAACAATCATAGGAGATAGTTGTCATTATGTAGGAATTTTTGAAAATGCATGTAAAATTCTTGCAACTGGTTTCTTGGATCACCCCTTCACTTGTATTTATCAAATTTTAGCATTTCAATATGCTTAGGTAAAGGGACAAGTGAGATGGAGGGATCAAATGGATAAGCACAAATCTCCCCAAATTTGAAGGACTTCTTGGGCATCCCCGCTTGTAAGTCTTTGAGGGCGTCTTTCATATCTTCCTATGCCTTATTAATTAGTATTGAGGAGGAAGGACCTACTGGATTGTATTGATTGCATGAGATATATTACTGATATGATGGTGGTGGTGTCAGAAAGGACTGACCATATGATGGTGGAGGTGGATATGAAGGGATTTGTTGGTATTGATCAAGGTAGGTGGGTTGAGGATTGGAACAAGCTTGTTGGTATGATGATGGGGTTTGGTATTATGATGAGGAGACACCCTGTTGATAGGATGGTGGCTATTGGGAGTAAAATGGATTAGATTGGTAGTTATATGTAGCTTGTTATTGGGAAGCATATGGAGGCTGTTGTGGATTGGATTACTAATAGTAGGTGCTTTGTTGTGATTGTTGGGATTGTTGTGAATTATAGTAATAATAATTGGTATTAGGATTGGATGTAGGGGGTTGCTGATAATAGGTGCTTTGAGGATGGTATAGGTATTGGGAAGCAAGGTTGCCTAAAATTTGTTGAGAGGATTACTACAATTGTGACAAAATTTGAGTATGAGGTGGAGATTGTGAGGGAATTTGAGAATGATGAAGAGATCGTTGTGATGGGATTCGAGATTTTTATGGTGGTGGTTGATAAGATAGATGTTGTTGAGGGGGGACTTGTGATTGAAAAGGAGGTTGTGATGGATTAGCTTGAGATTGGTGTAGCGGTGGAGATGGATTACCCTAAGATTGATGTAGGGGTGGTTTTTGATGTTGTAGTAGGATTTGAGCATGATGCAGTGGCTATGAAGGGATTTGAGTCTATTGTGGACGTTGTGATGGAGGTTTCTATGGTGGTTGTTGATGAGGTAGTTGTGATGGTGGTTGTTGAGGGTTACCCTATGGTTGATGCAAGGGTGGAAAGTTTCCTTGAGGCGGGTATTGAGATGTGAATAGAGGTGGGGGTAAGTTTGAGGTGTGTGTGTGACCAGGAGGGATGTGAGGAGGAGGAGCAGTGAAAGGATTATATGTATTTCCCCTATTATTCCCTGGTGATTGACCTGATTGATTCGATAGAAGAAGTGGTGTGGATGGTATGGGGGTCAGACCTTGTAGAATGTTCATGCCTTGCAGATTAAGGGGATGAGGACCTTGAGGATTGTTTGGATCTTGATGACTGATAAAGCCCTATAGATTGTTAGGACTAGGACCTTGGGGATTGTTGGGATCAAGCGCTACGCCCATGAATAAAATTTGAACTAGAGGGGGTGGGACCTGATAAAAAACATCATGGCCAAATTCGAGTTGGTACCATGTATCCTGTGGAGTAACTTGAGGAACTTGTGGGACTGACAAGCTTGCATTAGCATAACAATTTTGTAGATTTTATGATTGAGGGGGTGTGATGTTGAAATACTATGACATATCAAAGATAAGAGGTGGCTTGGTACCCCTCATAAGCAGTTGTACAAGGATTTTATCTCCCCGCTCAGTGAGAAGATCATCATTCATTGCAAGTTGGTGGGATCACTAAGGTACTTGTTGACAGTGAGCTCAGGTTGGTTAACCATTCTTTCTTTTGGTGGGGGGATTCAGAGGATACTGAGGCTAACCACTTTGGGGATGTTGTTATTCCATGAGTTTCTTTTCCTTTGATCAAGTAACGGGCATGAAAATGCAATGGACTAGAAGACTGAGATGACACTAAGTCTAAGATGCACTTAAGTAGTGTCCTAGATGATGACTTAAAGGATTTATAGAATGATAGATCGATTGATTGGATGATTGATATGATAATGATGGATTCATGATTGAATTTGATTGATTTGGGTTGATTTATTGGATAAGATGATTTATTAGATAGGATCAACTCTGAACTAGGTCTAGGGGTGCAAATGGATGATGCAAGACAATAATGATTGGATCAAATGATGAGGATGACTATTATGGCAAAAAATCTACCTTGAGAAGGGAATAGATTGATTAGACCATGAGGGATTATTGACTCAGGACAGATGGCAATCCTAAGTAAGTGTGAATGATAATGATTAGGGTCATTTCCCTAACCCAGTTGGATAAAAGAGCCCTAAAATGATGCCTAAAGGACTCAAATTGATGAATCAATGATGAATATGTATTCTAAGGATGTCCTAAGATGCATCTATGTGATTTAATTGAGGATTCAATGACTTTCAAAAAATGAAAATGAACTAAAATGACGATGATGAGTAGATGGATGGTGATAAAAAAAAAAGATCACAGGAACAGACTCGAGAAACAACAGGCTTTCAATGGTTAAGAGGATTCAACCTCAATATTTTTGTATGGGACATGGATTAACCTCTGTGTATCACAAATTCACCCTTCCATGTAATGGGATCACCTAACTAAAGGATCACATAATCGCATTTGTGTGTCTCAAGATCACCTCTCTAGGGTTCATAGGATCACCTATGTCTTGGACTATATAGATGGGACTCACAGGATCACCAAGCTAGGGAGCAAGATCAACTATCTAGGTTTCAAGATCTCCCTTTTCTTCAGATGTATATGGGAACAAAAATGCCTATTAGTATAACAACTTTGCCTATTTCCTCAGATGTACGAACAAGAATGGAAATGCCTATCAAGATGACGAATTCACCTATTTCCTTGGATGTATGGACTAGATGTGGTATGGATCAAACGCAAGATCGCCCCTATGGACAACAGGTCTTCCTATTCTATGGGGATATATGAACTGGATGTGGTACAGACCAAATGTGGGATCACCCCTATGGACAACAGTTTCTCCTATTCTATCGGGATGTGCGGATGGGGATGGTACAGACTTGGCACGAAATCACTCCTGTGGACAACAAGCTCACCTATTCAAGGAGGTGCATGGACAAAAGATTGGGATACATGGACATGGACTCGCCTGTAAGGAAAATGAGATCACCTATTCAAGAAACAGGAAAATATGGCGTCACCTATCTAAGAGATCTGTAAGTGAAATTTCCCTTGACAAAAGTGTATTCACCTATTGGATGACTGGACTAGATTCTAACATGGATTTTCCCTTTTGAGGGTGGGATCGCCCATCCAAAATGCAAGTTCACCCCTTTGAGCAGTGGACTTGCCACTTAGGGTAGGGACAAACTACGACAAAGGACTGAAAATACAACAAACAAAAAGCAATGGGCTAGGACCAACTCAGACTAATGACAAGCACTAGTATATCACAAGAAGACACTCCAAACATCACAAGCCTAAAATTAGTAATAAAGGTTTGCTCCAAGATTAACCTATTCAGCATCCAAGATGAGATATAAGAATACCATTCATATAAAAATTCTATTCACATGTAATATTTATAATTATTTCCTAGTTACATACCTTTGTTGTATATGTGGTCACGTAATAGGGAGGTGTATGACTGCTAAAAATAGAGTGAATGCCATGACCCTGAAACTTCATTATAATCATTAAACTAATTTAGTTAATATTAAATTTCATAAATTAAATTCAATGAAATTGTTAACATTTAATTGACTATCAAGGTTGAATGCCTTATGAAGGAGGGCATTTTTTATTAGCATCTGATCAGTTGCAAATGTACCTTGTGTACCTACATCCTAACTATGCATGGG
Organism: Sequoia sempervirens; assembly: GCA_007258455.2. Taxonomy (NCBI): domain Eukaryota; kingdom Viridiplantae; phylum Streptophyta; class Pinopsida; order Cupressales; family Cupressaceae; genus Sequoia; species Sequoia sempervirens. The sequence goes on along the minus strand of VDFB02281492.1, from coordinate 730,250,068 downwards.
ATCATAGTTCAACAGGGTGACCTATGAGCCTGAAAAAATATGAGGTGGAACTCTACTCCCTGAAGACTAGCCCAATTGACCCTATGCTAGAGGACTGACATGTTGCATGAGGCTTTGGGTTAGGGAAGTAATCAACTACATTTTACCAACCTCAACACTCTCCTTCATAATGGAAGGGATAGTTGGTCTAGCAAGTGCTCATCTCACTGGTTGCTATGGATCAAGATGTGCCCCCGCTCTATCTTGTGTAGAGCCCCCATATATACCTTGGAAGTCCCACATATCAAAATACCTTGGGATTTTATTGAGGATAAAATCATAGTAGAGTTTCATCAAAAAATATTGCAGCATCTCATTTTTGTTGCACGGAGGATGGTCAAAATCATCCACCACCTCTGCCAAAAATTGTTCTTTATCCCTTGGTGGTTGCACCAATGGATAAGGAACCTTTTGCTTGAAGGATGAAAAGGCTGATTTGTTCTAGATAGGGTTGTTTATAGGATAATTTGTCTACATAAAATTCTCTAAACTTTCATCTTTTTTCTATCCAACCACTTATTTTCTTGCTAATTGAATCTAAATGTGATACTATTGATTCAAGTATTGAGCAAGCTTGGTTCTATACGAGGTTGAGTTTGCAAGATCTTTCAACCTTGCAATTATATGCTCAATTTGGTTTTTCTTATTTTCAATTTTCCCCATTAAATTTTCTTGAGTTCCTAAAGCATATTGAGGAGTTGTTAGACATATTTATAGGGCTTGTTCTTCAGTAGGGATTACGGGTTAAGGATAATTAGGATTTTGAAAAGGAATTTTAGGAGGGTTTGGAGACCTACATTTTCATTTCCTAAAAATGAAATAAATTTACATTGAAAAGCATATTAAATCTACCTATTTAATAATAAATTCACACAAAAAAATAAAAATTTACTGGTTTGACCTCCCCGACATCATGGCGACATTTTGGAAAAGATTCAACAAAGAATGAGAGTTCCTATAATTCTAGCATGCTCTTGAGGGTTTGTAAGCCACAGAGAAACAGACAGATGTAGAATACAAAATTGATGAAAGTTGGTTTTTTTGTTAATATTGACTATAATGTGCTTGAGTTATGGTCTTGGTGTGGTTGAGCCTAAGGCTTAGTCACACCAAGCCATAATGTGAGCACATTATAATGTTCTCATGTTATAAATTTTTTAAAATTTCAAAGATGGTTGGCAACTTTTTGGCCCCCCATCTTTATGCACCCGCCCTTGAAAACTATTGATAATAATTTGGTAATCTTGAAAATTATTGCTAGAACCTTCACAATATCTAAGATAAATTATGATGTCATAAAATATTTTAATATTTTAATTTAAAAAATATATTTATAGTCTTAATTGAATTGCTATAAAAAGAACTAATGACTTTGCTCACTTTTTTTATATATATTGAACAAAATAAAAATACATAGAATAGAAGCTACCAACAAGTAGTTGAATGAGACTTAAACATTTAATAGATCTCAAAGATTACATTGACCAGGATAAAAATCATAAGAAACAAAGAGCCAATACAAGTGAACTAAAACACTTTATGACTATATACACTTAATGAACAAATTAATTGATGTAGGAGAAATGAATATGACTTAGATGCTTCAAATTTCCAAATGTATATAGTAAAGATTAATTCAATACCATCAAAGGGACTTAAATTTGACTGAGAATGATTCCCTCTCAAATGCATAAATTATGAAAAAGTCATACCAATCTAAAACTATTATTATATACCAAATAAAATGAAAGGTAAAAAAACTCTTAAATAATTAAAAAGATCTCTTCACATAATATAATTCTAAATAAAATAAATATAATATAATATATATATATATTAAAAAGGGGTAAAAACTTTATTGAAAATTAGAAGAGAGCATTACAGACATAACAAAGGGATTAAACCCCAAAAACCATAAGAAACAATAGAACAAGCTCAGAAACAAAATCAACTATCTTCTAGTATCCTTCTATCCTCCTCAAGGAACCTATCCAAATCTTGGCATAACTTAGGGGAAACCTGCATCCAGTTCTTGATCTTCCAACGATCATCATGCTCAAAAGCCCATTTTTCCAAGCAGTCAACAACCCGATTCTATTCCCTCATGATATGAACAAATGAAACCACCTCCATCCTAGAACTAACCTAAAGAAACTATTGAACAACCGAAGCTAACTGCCAATTAATATCAAAGATATTCCTTTTATTCAACAAATTAATCAAGATCTGTGAATCAGCTTCACAAATCACCTTTTTTCATCCCAAAGCAGGGGCCCACTCCACAGCATAAAGAATCGCCAAACCTTCCATGAGATTAGCAGTCTTCTCCCCCTCATGAATAGAGAAAATAAATATCACTAAACCCCCTAAATACCTGCCAACCCCACCAATCCCAGCAAGCCCAAGATTTCCTCTAGAAGATCCATCAGTATTGAACTTCAAAACTCCAACTAGAGGAGGTAACCACCTGCCCATCTGTTGCACTCTCTTGTTCCCATGCCTACATCTCCTAGAACTTCTAGAAAAAGAATGTATCCCCTAAAGTCCCAGTCTATCCACCAACTCAGCATCCCCTTTCCCCAGGGGGAATACCACTTCACTCTTAGCCACAATCGACTCCTGTATCATACCTAACATACGCATCCACACCTACTGACCCACCAATTTCACACCACGGAATATCCTACAATTCCGCTCCAGCCAAATTTTCCAAAGAAGAAAATTAGGTCCAACATACCAAACATCCTACAAAAAGGAAGCCATCGAGGGGGGTCTTCCCATACTATCCCAAAACTCGACCAAAGAGGAAGCATGAACACAAGGTTGCTTCCAAACCTCCCACCAAAAATGCCAAAGTTGCACAATAAAGTGGCACCAGAAGAACAAGTGTGAGGAATCCTTCTCCTCTTTCCCATAGAGTACACAAACTGAAGGCCCCTAGAAACTACTCTTACGAATGTTATCCTAGGTCAAGCACCTATTCCATGCCATAGTCTAGATAAATTAATTACATTTTGGCCATGATAGCTTATTCCACACCCTCTTCCACCAATGAACCTCCACCCTAACCAACTTTTGAGCCAATAACACTTGATAACCACAAGCAACAAAGTAGATCCCCTTAGGATTGTGGGTCCAAGAAAGAATATCCTCTTCTAGAAGAGAGCTACAACACCTACTGCAAAGAATCGTGTTAAGCTCAACACTACCTTCCTCCACTCCCATATCCAGCCACTCAGTGGGATCCTTCCAACAAGCCCTCTCCAACTAACCATAAAAAGAGGACTTGAAGTCACTCACCCTAGACCAACCAGTCATAAGAAATCTCTGGCTCAAAGGAAGTAGGTGAGGAATATAAGAGGTAAGAGGAGGGAAACCATCCCAAGAGTTTGACCAAAAAGAGCTTCAAAACCTCGTCTGCAAATCCAAAATAAACCGTCCTTGATGAGTTTCGCACCCTTCTGAAGAGTACTCCAAATCACTGAACCTTTCCCCTCAAGAGGGTACCTAGGGAGGTCATGTCGAGGGACACCCAAAAAATACTTATGATATAGTATCTTGGCCCACAACTGATCCTGCTACACACACCATCTCCAGAATAGCTTAGTAGCCATAGCCACTGGACAAAAAATGTTGACTGGCGAAGACCCAGACCACCATATTGCTTTGGACTACACACATCTTCCCACTTGACCAATATCCACTTGGAGGACGACAAGCATCCAACCTATAAAAACTACCTCTGTAGATAATCCAACTCCTTAAGAATCCCCACCGGAGCCACCTAAAGCATACACCTATAAGTAGGGATAGCCTACACAACTTACTTAAGAAGTTGAACCGCCCAGAAAAAGACAACCATCTATGTGTCCAATGATTGAATTTTACTTGGAACTTATCAATAATATTCTTCCAAGAACCCTTGGGAAGATGACCAATATAAATTGGAATACCCAAATATATAAAAGGGAGAACCCCTATCTAAAACCTCAAAATATTATCAATCCTTCTCTGAATGGGGGCAGGCGTATTGAAGAAGAATATGGATGATTTATCCTTGTTAATCAATTGCCCCGATGCCACAAGGTAGACGTCCAACAACTACCTCAAAAAAGTAGCTTCCTTGATAGTAGCCATCCCCATCAAGGCAATATCATCAACAAACTACAAATGAGACTACAGAGGCAAATATCCACCTAAATGCCAAACCGAAATGATGACTAACCCAACATTTCTTTTCAACAAATGACAAGGACCTTCAGCAAGAAGTAAAAATAGGTACAGGGAAAGAGGGTCCCCTTGGCGTAAACCCCTAGAAGCCCCAAAAATTTTGGAATGATCTCCATTTATCAGCACCGAGAAGGATATTGGCGTAACACAACTCATGACGCATTGGATCCACTCTTCACAAAATCCAAAAGCAATAAGGATCTTCTGCAGGAAGGACCATCTAGCCCTGTCATAGGCCTTAGCGATATCCAACTTAATGAACATTTTCTTCTCATGGGAACTAGCCATGGAGTGGATGGTCTCCATAGCAATAACAACCCCATCCAAAATCTGTCAACCCACAACAAATCCACTCTATTCCTCTGAAATTAGCACATTAAGCCACTTCTTCAACCTCTCAGCCATTAACTTTGAAATAATTTTATATGCCACATTGCAAAGGGAGATAGGTCTAAACTAAGTTAACCTATCCACCCCTTCACACTTGGGAATGATGGAAATGAAGGTGGAATTAAGAGCATGCAACATCCACTTGTTCCTTTGGGACTCCTGAATAACCGCCAAAAGATCCCACTTTATGATATCCCATAATTCTTGAAAAAACTCTATAGGGAAACCATTAGGGCCAGGAGCTTTTCCTTTCTTAATCTGTAACACAATCTCCTTTAGCTCCTCTAGATAAATCTCCCTCATCAGATACTCATTCGTCTCCCTGGAAACCAAATGAGGGATACAAGAAAGAACCTATTCCTCCTCAACTGAATCCCCTTGTGAATCCTCTCTGAATAGAGTAGCAAAATACTATGATGCCTCAACCGTAATTTCCTGAAATGAGACAAGACGATCCCCCCTGTCATTAACTAGAAAAAAGATGGAATTACCATGCCTCCTAGCCTTCACAAAAGTAAAGAAAAAGGTAGTGTTTTTGTCCCCTTCCTACAGTCATTCAACCCATGCCTTTTGCTTCCAATATACCTCTTCTCGTAATTCACATTCCTCCACCACCTTCAGAGTCCTAGCCTCTTCTTTCAAAAGATCCTCAGAAACCCCATTCTCCTGAATCAATTGTGTAATATTATTTAACTCTTTCTAAGTAGTGGCCTTATCATGAAAAATATTACCAAAACATCGCCAATTTTTCCTTTTAAGCTGATACTTGACAAACTAAAGAAGCTTGGATAAAGTATACATTGTTGTACCAAAAGCAAGTCTACCTATCCTCCACCACACAACCACATGGTCAAAAAGAGTAGAATCCCATAACCACATAAGCTAGAACTTGAAGGAAGGAGATCGAGGTGCCCGAGCAGAGATGATACTAAGTTTGATAGGCCAGTGGTCTGAACCCCTCCATTCCAAAATTTTAGAGGAAGTAAAGCACAAGTCTCCAACCCAATAACAAGAGACCAAGAACTGATCCAGCCTCTCAGCAACATAGTCCTCACCAATCCTCCTATTATTCCAAGTAAAATGACCATTACTAGGCTGAACATCAATAAGATTTAAATCTGAAATGCTATCCTTGAGAAGCAACGTAGAAGGCTCCAACCTAGTAATTCCACCCCTTTTCTTAGACAACTCCACGATAGCATTGAAATCCCTAGCCATAACCCATGGATGGAAATGAGCCAAACTTTGAACAAATCAAAGATGGGACCATAGAAGCTACTTACCCTAATACTCAACTAGCGCATACACATTAGAGAGGAGAACACACTCTCCTGTCAAAAAGCATGAGGCCACCAAGGAAATAGAAAATCTAGACTTGACATCCACCAGAGAGGGAAAATCCTTCAGAGATTCCATAAGCAAGCCACCCCCCCGGATGCACTGTGAGCTCCAACACATTGACACTCACCATGCTTCCACAACTTAGGTACCATATTCAACATATTCTCCACAAATAATTTAGTTTCTTGAAGAAAATGAACATCCAGATATTGATTCCTAACCAAATCATGAACAATTTTTTTTCGAGGGCCACTGTTCAAGCCCCTAACATTCCATGATAGAAAAATCATTTTGGGGATATGAGAAATGCGAATCTAGGGTCTTAACTGCCCCTGACTCCACCAAAGTTTCCCCGATTGATTTAATCTTTTCCATATCCTTTTTCCTACCCAACTTGGGATTCTTCTCACCAACCCCTTTCTTTGGTTCCTTTTGTTGAATACCCATGCGAGAAGAGGACAAGGAGCTCTTTCCAACTTTTGCACCATCCTTTATGGGCAAAGGATAACCATCTCCCCCATTCTTCAAAACTATAGTAACAAGATTCAGAACAACCTGGATAATCAACTATTGATCTGTGTGCATCTGCCCAACACCCATATCCTGCATAACCTACATAGCCTCCAAAGGAGGCCCATCCTTTCCTATACCCAAAGTTCCCTGATCCAAATTCCTCAAACCCAGATTCACTTCCTGTTGGCTGAGATCATCCAACACCTCAACCCTGTTAAAAGTGTCATCATCCTGCCTCTCCCCTAGGGTCCTCTTCTGCCCTTGATTCATATTGTGAGCTTTGACAAGGATAAATCCATCCTCTCCAGTACCATCACTCGGAATAGGCTCCTTCCCCTTATCAACTCTAGGTAGATTGCGAGGAGGTTGGGAAGGCTGGGTCACCACTAGCTTAGCCCTAGGGCACATACGCTACAAGTGTCCATATTCATGACAATGTCGGCACCACAAAGGTAGAGTTTCATAGTTTAACTACTGTACCCATGTATATGATCCTACACTCACTTCCATAGAATCTGGCAATGGCTTGCTTAAATCAATTTCCACGTAGATACGAGAAAAATTCATTACCTTTTTAAACTGTTTGTTGTGAAGACCCAATAGGTTTACCAAGAATTGAAGCCACCAAATGCAGAACATCCTCTCGCCAACATTCAATCAGAAACCATGGTAGCCGAAACCAAATTAGAACCCTGTTTGGGAGCTCTTCAATTGGATTGAAGCCAGCATGCCACGACTTTATAAACAAGCCCACTTGGTTATAGAAATAGGGACCCCCCTCAAAAATCCTATTCTGATCATCCATGCAATCAAAGGAAACTATAAAGTAGTTATTTTCCAAGAGCCTAATCTCCTTCTCCCCTTCTGGTAGCCAGGTCCTCTGAGCCCAAGATTCTAAAAATTGCAACGAGACTTTAAAACCTATAAACTTGCAATAAAAGGAGTGCTTCAAATAATATTCAATATCATCAGCTAGCATCTCCATTGGGATAACCAATTTCAGCCTCTCTTTAAATCTTTCCAAGCATCCATTAATCTTCACAATCTTAGATCCTCCAGATGACCTGGAACCATTCATCTCTTGATTCGGCACAAACAAATTATTATTGAAAACCTTTGAACCCTGTGTCAGAGATTTTGATCCAAAGGCTAATTAGAAATCCATCTTGGGGCTAATCCCAGATGATTCCCCTCGAGACATGAACCCAGAACAAGACCCTGAGTAGGCATGCAATCCCTTGAGTCAAGAGAACAGATGAAGACACCCACATGAGGGTTAACACAATATCCCTCTGACTCCACCCACAACCCACCAAAACTTAAAAGTGTCAGCTTTAAATAGAAAGGACCCACACCCAAGCAGGACAACACATAAACCCAAGGAGAATAGTCACATCACGCACGCACCAAACACCCACACCCCACCTAGCAGTCTCAGCCCCACATGGGCCTTACAATCTGATAGAGCCTCACCAAGCAGCTGTGCACAAAGCCACACCTAATCACCACCTCTCACTAAACAAACACAAGCCCAAACCTACTAGCAAAAGCCAAACACCCACCACTGCGTGCCAAGGAAAGCCAACACAATAAATGAAGGTAATCATAGTGAGATCTTCACCCTGAACACAGAAAGAGCCCCCCCTCATCGCACCAACAAGCATACATGAAGAGCGAGCTAGGGCATGGATGCCCTAGCTCAACCAACAGAGCATGGAATCGCCATCCTCTAATCTATAATATAAATATAAAGTAAATAAAATAAAATAAAATATTTCTTAAATAGTTCTAAACTAAAACCATATATAATTACTTAAAGTAAATAAAAACATATTTACAAGATTTTAGTTGATAAAATTTTAATAATTTTTTACATTTACGATAGCAAATAATTTAAGAAATAGTTAAAATTGAGAAAAAATGAGAGTAGTTGTGGTTTTGTTTAATTTTGTTAACAATTATGAGAATAAAAGATTTAAATGTTTTCAAATGTGAAAACCTTTGATCACCTATTTTTTGCCTTTCTATAAACAATTATTTTCCTTTGTATGAGAAAACCTATTAATAAAAAATCTTTTGTTTCTTGAACAACAATGTCTATTATTTATATGTTACAATTTAATTAGGCTAAAATTTTGAGTTTAGTTATGGTGTAGATCAAGATTTAGTTAAGGTTATGATTTAATTAGGGTTCAAAGTTACTTAGGTTAGAGTTCAAGTAAGGACATGATTCAAAAAATGGTCAATTAGAATTAAGGTTAGGGTTAGGAATACATGAGGATAGAGTTACAATTACATTAGGATTAGGGTTCAATAAGTTTGGTATTACAATTTAGGGAGATTTCGTTTATAAATTTTTTATGTAAAAATATATGCATCTTTCATAAATATTAGGTTAATTAATTAAATAAAAACATTTATTATTGTAATAAAAGATTAAGTAAATATGAAAAAAATAAAAAATTTACAAGTATTTAGGTCTAAATTTAATGATGTTATTATACATATATTAAGAATGTATTTCTTCATACATTACAATTTAGAAATTTGATGATTATCACCAATTTATGAATTTGATTGTGTACTATTTTGGTTCATTTATAATGTCATCTAAGTGATCTCTATGCATGTGGATTTGAACTTGAAGTGTGGATTTAAATTTGTAACTCACACACTTATGGCACTAAGTTATATTGTTTGAGACTTGTTTGTCTCTATGTATGCCCTCTAAATTAGATAGGGAACATTTGTTGTTTAAAAAGAAACATGGATTTGAATTTTGAATTTTTTATTTTAAGTATCTATATTGTTTATTTTTTAATATATTTATTTTACTTGTGTATGTAATTTTTAATTTTACTTTTGAAAAAGTCACTATTCAATAGTTTGGTAAATTTAATTTTTTAAATTATATATTTATTTATTATTTATTTTAGAAATATTATATTATTAATATTTGAAATGTAAATCAATGTGAAATTTTTTAAAAAATGTAATAATAAAAATATAATTGAATAATATATATTTCATATTTATTTCATATAAATATTAAAATCTAAAAATAAATTTATTAACATATATATTATAAATTTAATTAATTTAAATAATTTTTTTAATCTAAAAATAAAAGAAAAAATATATAAAATATACTATATAGTTATAGGGTCAAAATAACTTTTCAAAAAACAAGAATAATCTTAATATAAATTATGTTCTCCATATATGTATATAATAAAAATTCATTTGAGAACAATAAATATAAATTTGACAGCCAATTTAAATGGATAAAATAGATTTATTTTAGGATTGAGATATTGGTAGAAAGAAAAGTCAATTTCAAGGAAGTGGATGATGTAACTCATAATACTTTAGGTGATATAAAATATTTCATAGAAAAATCACATGCGTTTTTTTATTGGAGAAACAAACTACCCTCAATAATAGGAGAAAAACCTGTCAAATTGGAAGTAAGATGTCACTTGAAATTTACTCTTATTATAATTTTTTCTCCCATTTTTTGGAGAAGAATAATTTATCCAATAACTGATAGAGAAAATTTGTTTATTAACTTATTATGTGTAAAAATGATCCATTTGAATAATTTATAACTTTAAAAAATTCTAAAATATTTATTATGAATATGATTGATTAAAAACTTTAGGTATAAGAATTATAGATAGAATGTTTGAAGTATTTTTTGAGAAATTTTCAAAGTAATTTTCTATATGGATACATAAATTTTGTATTTTTTATTTATTTTTATTTCTAAATATTAATTTTTTTAATAATTTTATATTAATATATATTGTAAAATTTTAATGTCTTTATATTTAAAAAATAAATGTCTATTTTAAATAGTTTTTATTTTTTAATTTATAATATGGTTTCTTCAAGTAATTTTATTTATTTAAGAGTTATTTTATGATTTTATTTTTTAATACATATTTTTGCATGTGTTTTGTTATTCACACATTTTCCCTTGTAATAAAAACTCTTGAATAAATTACTGATGACAAAATAATTCAAGTAAATGAAAATAAAATAAACAATATAAATAAAATAATTGTTAAATAGTTTAAAGTAAAAATAGAATAACCATTGAGTAAATGAAAATTTCATTAGATTGTTCTCTTGTGCTTTGGACATAAATGTATTTAAGACATCTATATTAATTTATCATCTAATGTAGTCATTGAATTTGGATTTGTACATGGATTGAGTCTCAATATAGTATTTATTGTATCATAATTGTATAATTTAATTAACATATTAAATGAGACAATGATAAGATGAAATTATCATAATTCTCATTTTGACATACTAATTTCAACCAAAATGAACTAATCAATCAAATAATTAGAATTACCACAAATTTCATTTTGACAAACTCAACTTCAAATAATCAATCAATTATTTATTCTAAGAAATGAATTCAACTTCACCTATACATATCAGAATTCTACCTAGAAAATAAATCAAATTTAGGATCAAGCTGAACCCTAATAACTATCAACTAGACAATTAACTGCTTTTATTACAATACTCTAACAGACACTTATTAATTTAAATATTTATTTTACTATTATTAATCTTTTCTATTAATATTTTAATTTATATCACCCTAATTTATAAACGTACCACCGTAACCATGCCTGGCGAACACAACTATTATCTTATCTGGCTTTCTGCTTAATGGCTAGCGAGACTGTAACAGGTCACAACAAATTTGTAAAGAAACCGCCAAGAAAACTACGTGCATTTATTACAGATATCAATACACCTTCTAACTATTTCTCTCTTGTTTTCCTTTCTCTTCTTTGAAAGCTTCTTCTACCCCTCTTTCCAGCTCCATCTCAATAAGATCTTCTACATCTCTTACTTCAGTCTCTGAAATATCAGGCTTTGGATTTCTTCCTTCATTGAGACGTTTCCCTCTCTTCAATTCGGTAATTCTTTCTAAATTCAGACCACTATTGTCTATAGAAGAGAACTGCTTATTATTGTTAGATTGAATTTCACCCTTGGTTTCAAATTCTGTTCCTGGTTTATCTATATCAATCTTCCAATAATTTAAATGGAATCCTACTTGTAATTAGATCTCCTGGTCGGTCACACTGAATCTTGCTTTCCTGTCTTTCAAGGATCTTCGTGCGGTTTGCACTAAGTTGCAGGGTACTGAGTGCACTTTCATCAGATATCTTTGTCACGTTATCATTTGGCTGATTAACACAAGATTTACCTTTGGCATCTTTTGGAGGATATTTGTCATCTTTACCAGTTAGTTGTGTTCCTTCACCTGCACCATTTGTTCAGTGCTAAAGGATTCAAGTGTAGCAGATATAATTATGCAAACAATATAGAAAAATGGATGTAAGAGAAAGAGAAGAGACTCAGTTTTTGGGAGAATATAATTTGTAGGTATAACTTTGAATGTGAATAAACTTGAGGAGCTTGCAAATAATTTTCTTAGATGGAATAAACTCAATGTTAGATTTAAATTTGCTTGCAATCTGAAAAATTCAAAAATTGTCACCTGATTTGCCTGGCTGATTTCCACCAGAAGCAGTACGATTTGTCATTTCCTCAGACAGCTCAAGCAACTGCTCACTAAATTCTGCACTCATGCATTACCGGTAATCATATTCCTTAATGAACAATATCTCATCTGAAACCTGTCTGTAAATAAGCAAGAAAGCAAGAATTGAACATATATCGTATGTTTTGTAATATTACAATTCAGAACACATGAAGAGAAGTGCATTAATCAATACTCTTGCTTATAAGAAAAAAATGTTGCGTAATGTGAAGTCCAACAGTCACTTTGGCTGTCCCTTCTCCTTCACCTTCTTTGTCTTACGCTGCCCAAAAGTCTTTTATAAAAGTCTTTTATAATATATATTCAACTGAGATCAATAATTGGATCATTCTGTATCATGAACTTTATCTTTTTTGTTGTTGTTGAATAATAAAGATTTGTCCTTGCTTTTTTCGTGGATGTAGCCATTCTTTGGTGAACCATATAAATTGGTGTCACTGTTTTATATCTTTCTTTTGTGTATTTAATTATTTTTCTGTTTTTATTAGTTTATTGATATTTTACTTGCACTTTAAGATCAATAATTGTTTGAGAAGAGATGACATACAAAGATAAATGAGGAATTGAAAATTTCTCAGGCCCGAATTATATGTAAGATACAGTTACAAGCTCTCCTAATTCAAAATGATCTCTCAAAAGCATTTAAGGGAAAGTTGAAGAAGTCTGAAAAATGTCCCATAAAGAATAGAATTTGTTGGACAAAAATGTTGTGGCAACAATCATCCTATCTCTTTCCAACAATGTTTTATTTAATGCTGAATCGAAGAAGACGAGAAAGGTTTATGGGACCAATTATCAAGTATGTATGAGAGGGCTTCTATTGCTAATAGAGTCTTCTTGATGAAGAAATTGTTCAATCTGAAAATGAAGGAAGTAACAACATTTCCAATCATTTAAATAAATTTAATACTATAATCAACCAATTAACCTTGTTGATATTAATTTTAAAGAGGAAATCAAAGCCGTTTTGCTTTTGTGTTCTCTTCTTGATAGTTGGGAAGGTGTTGTAATGACAATTAGTAACTTATTAACTAGAAATAAATAATATGAGAATGGAAATGTGTTGAAACTTGATGATGTGGTTGTAATTCTTCTCAACAAGGATTTGAGAAGAAAACATCAAGGTACTTCATTCAAGAGGTTTTGATTTTCTCCACACTTTTTTTATATATTGAACAAAGCAAAATTATAAATAATAGAAGCTACCAACAAGTAGTTGAATGAAACTTAAAAAATATAATCTCTCAAAGATTACATTGACCATACAAGGGGCTCAAAGCCATAAGAAACAAAGAGCCAATACTTGAACTAAAACACTTTATGGCTCTAGAAATATGGCTAATTTCTTATTACAATTTTATTGATTAATTGGTAATTAGTTTTTAAATTTACACCATGTTTATATGTTTGATAGATAAATATATTTCAAAAAATATCACAACTTTCAATTCATATATCATTTTTCAAATCAAAAGATTAAGCACATTCAATGTTTCATAAAAATATATTAGTTATAAAAATTGAGTTTCATAGCCCTAAAATTGTTGATTAGTATTTTAAAAAATTCATATTAAAATATTAATATTTATGATTGAAAAAATTAGCACATATGGACATATTCTTTGCATTTATACAAGATTAGGTTTCTAGAAATATATATTATTTTTTCTAAAAAACCATCAATGGAGTAACCACTAGCATTTACCTTTCTCTGAAAATTTAAGTAGTGTCTATTTTAAATAAGTGATTTTCACAAAATTATTGGAAAAAAATAAGTATCATAGAATTACACTCAAAATGCTACAATTTTGTATTACTATATTTTTAGAGATTTTATGTGTTACTATATTTTTAGAGATTTTATGTGTAAGCCCTTTGATTTGTTGTACAAGTTACTGAGCATGGCTATTTTTTAACATTTCCATTATCACTTAAGGATGTCATTGGGCCCATCATTTGTTTGCATACACACCAATAATACAATGCTTAATTTGTGTATCTATATTGAAGAGTTGGTGTTCATCACATGTACCTAAGTTCAACTTGATTCCTCATTCCCCAATGGTCTAGACTAATCCTTAATCCTTTTGTTTTAACCCAATCCTGACTAGACAATAACCCATTAATACGTGTAAAATATTCAAATGTGAATTCTACTATGTCTCTATAAAAGTAAAAATCCCTAAATCATTTAGAAGCATCACATTATCATTAAAACAATATCATTCACATTTCATTTCAAAGCAGAGAAACCATTTCATTAAAATTATGCATAAAGATAGATGCGATTGCATTCTATTTGGTGTGTCTTTGATTGAATTAGTGCTTCTAAACACCACCCAATCTAAATATATATTGAACAAATTTCTAAAGAACAAAGACAAAGTTCAAGGCCACAACTATAGGATTAGGGCCACCAATTTATCAAGTCAAAATAATATAAATTTAATAATAAATTAAGAAATTAAATCATATATATTACATATTAAACTTTCTTCAATATTAAAAATATATGTCTCTTATCAATATTTATTTTAATACTATTGATCTTTTATATCAAATTTTTAATTACATAATGAATAATCCTCTTCCTACAAACATTTGCCCTTCTTTATTATACTACCCATCTTTAGACATATACCATTGTAATCATAATTGTTTAATTAGTCTTGAAAAATACTGATAATAATTTTGTGATCTTGAAAATTATTGCTAACCTTCACATTATCTAAGATAAATTATGATATAACAAAATATTTTAATATTTAATTTAAAAAAATTATTTATAAATTCCTAATTGAATTATTATAAAAAGAACTGATGACTCCAAACATTTTTTACATATCGAACAAAAAAAAATTACAAATAATAGAAGCCAACAACAACTATTTGAATGAGACTTAAAAAATATAATCTCTCAAATATTGCATTGACCATACAAGGGGCTAAAGCCATAAGAAACAAAAAGTCAATAATTGAACTAAAACACTTTATGACTCTTAACACTTTTTTTTATATATTGAACAAACAAAAATTATAAAAATAGAAGCTACCAACAAATAGTGAATGAGATTTAACAATATAATCTTTGAATATTACATTGACCATACAAGAGACTAAAATTCATAAGAAACAAAGAGTCAATACTTGAACTAAAAATCTTTATGACTCTACACATTTAATTCACAACTAATTGAAGGAGGAGAAATGAATATGACTTTGAAGCTTCAAATTTCCAAATTTATATCATAAATATTAATTCAAAGCTCCCAAAGTGATTCAAATTGCTAACATACAACAATTTTCTCTCAAATGTATAGTTATGAAAATGTCAAATCAATCTAAAACTATTATCATATACCAAATAAAATGAAAGGTAAAAATAATTTCAATAATTCAAAACATTTCTTAATATAAAACAACTCTTAAATAATTTTAAATAAAATAAAATCATAAAGTTAAATAAAATATAAAAAAATTTAAAGGAAAATCAAATATAATTATTCAAAATAAATGAAAAACATATTTCCAAGTTTTTTAGTTTATAGATTTTAAGTAATTTTTTACTTTTATAATAGTAATTTGTTTAAGCAATTATGTAGTTAATTAATTATTAATAAATATATTTTACAAAAAATTATAAATTATTATTTTTTCTATTCAAGAAATATTTATTTTTTAAAATTAGAGATGAAAATTTATCTTTAATTTTTTTTTATACTATTTATCATGAACATGATTGACTAAAACTTTAGGTATAAGAATTGTAGATAGAATGTTTGAAGTATTTGAGAAAGTTCATAAAAAGAGCAATTTTCTATATATATAAACAAATAAATTTGTATTTTTTAATTTCTAAATATTATAGTTTTTATAATTTTATATTATATATATTATAATATTTTAATGTCTTTATAACTAAAAAAATAAATGTCTATTTTTATTTTTTTTTCATTTTTAATTTATAATATGATGTTTTTCAAGTAATATTTTGATGTTTTAATGATGAAAATGATTTTAAATTTATTTTAGTTAGTAAGAGATAATATTTCTAATTTTACAATACTAAAACTAACAATTATTTTATTTATTTAAGAGTTATTTTATGTTTTTATTTTTAATATATAGGTGTTTTGTTATGCATTTTTCATTGTAATAAAAAATCTCTTTAATAAATAAATAGTAATAAAATAATTCAAGTAAATAAACATAAAATAAACATTATAAATAAAACAAGGCTGTGTTGCTGCTAAGTTCTGCCAAATGCTAGTAGGGTCAAGGATGAAACCATTTATTTTTAAATTATTTATTTTGTACAAGGTGTACCCTTAAGAAAGGTGTATGTGTTCTGATATTTTTCTGATTTAAAAATATTGATGTGTTAACTATGTTATAGACATGTGTATTGATGGTTTTTTACAAAGGTTCATGTCATAGAGTTCACAAGTTGTACTAGAAATTTTAACCATCTCATTGAGTGAAAAAGTTTCCTCAATTGGTTTATCATCTTCTAGTATTTGTGAGTGTTTAACCCATTGTAAATGTATCCATAATGAGTTGGCATGTGATTTGGCATGTCACAAGCCTTATGGGTGCCAAATTGATTCTTGCAATGATAATTTGTCTAAAGACTATAAAATCACACTTTGGATGATGTTGGAAGGATATCAGTGAGTTAGACATTATGCTCTTCCCAAATGTATTAGATCATATTTAAAAATTGGTTAAAACTACATGCTATTGGTTAAAATTACATGCTAGTTATCTATTGAGGCATGTTTGTTACAAAAGTGTTTTCCTCTCAACAATGTGTGATGCTATTGTAAGAGCATGTGCCAATATAGTCTCCATAGTAGATATTTTATTAGCCCCATAGTTATTGCAAATCATGAGGATTGTGATGAGCTATTATCAAGTCTCATACTTTCATCAATAACATAGATATCAATTTTGTAAAATGGTCAATGGGTCTTAGCTTACTCTATTGTTGGAAATGGCTCTATATCTTGATCCATTATTAGGGTTGGTGAATCAATTGCTTCCAAAAGTAGCATTTCAAATATGTGTGGTCTTTAATAATGACAATGTATTGATTGTGATGACAAACAATGCTTATATCAAATTCAAAAATATGTTTTGACAAATGCATTCCCTAGTGTAGTAGATGTTATGATCTTCATTAGAATTGAATGGGAAGCATATAGTTAAAATTCATAACTACATCCAACCACTTTTACAAATTAAATATGCTCTCTCACCATTTCATACTTCATCCTAGAGTGTAATGTGAACAATAATATCTAGTTCAGACTATTTTCATGTTTTAGAATTTTGTGCAAAAATCTTCAAATATGTATACCATGTTGTAATTTATTGTTCTCTACATATTTATCTCTTATGCTTTATAAATATAAATATAGTAGGTCCATTGAAGATGTTAAAGTGATTCTAGAAAAGAACTATTATAAATATCTTATGATGAGAGATTACTTAAACTTTCATAATTTGTATATTCAAATTATATAAATACACAAATAAGTTATTAAAATTTCTTAAATATATTAAAATAAAATATTATTATTTAATTTTATTATTTGATTAAAAAATTATTAATAATATATACAAGTCTTATATTTATAGTTTCAAATTTTATATTAATTATTAATTTATTTGTAAAAAATATTTATTACTACATATTATATTAAATCTTATCTTCTTACATGTCTTTGTCCCCACTATTTCCATACCATAGTAATGGTTCCTATTAATAGTCCTACTGGAAAAAGTTTAAGGGCCAATTATATTAAAGATAATTTATTTTATATATTAAAATTTGCATCTTATTATTTAAACATTATAAAATTGAAATTGTATTTCATGGTTTCTATCATCAAATGTGATTGGTGGCAAATTAAAAAAAAATCAAAAGTTAAAAACACCTCCTCTTCTATAGAATTCTAACCTCCTCTTCTATAGTTACATAGAATTCTTCCACTATAATTTCATAATTTAGAATGATAATTTAGTATACGCAACAAAGCTTATAATTTTGTATAATATTTTAAAACAATATATTAAATTCATTGAAAATGTTATATTATAATATATTATATAAATTAAAAAAAAATGGTATAATAATATATTTTTTCTATTAATAATATTAGTATTTTAATTTTTTCTATTATATTATTATTATAATATTATAATTTTATTCAAATTTGCATTTTAATTTGCGAGTAATTAGAAGTGGTGAAAAAATTGATAAAAAAAATTAATCACTAATTACAAACATGACTTATATATAATGACATGTAAATAGAATGAGTTCATTTATTGTGTCATTTGTTTAATGAATAATGATTGTGTTATAATTACATTAGATAGTAATAAAAAGTTTAGATTTTTTTTTTATTTGACAATTTTTTAATATATAATGTTTCTTAATATATAATATTTTATTAAGTAAGAATTATATATAATAAAATAAATAATATTTAAATTTATTAAATTCAATTGAATGAGTTTAAGTGATAAATTAAGATTTTTAAAGGTAAATTTTATATGAATGAATATTGTATTAGTTAAATATCATTACTTGTTTTAATATATTTTTATGTTAGTTAAAAAGTAAAATTTTAAATACATAATAATGAAAAAGGTAAATCACTATATAACAAGATTAATTTAATATCATATATAATCTAATATATTATATATTAAAAATAATTTAATAATATTATAATATTATTATCTAATATATTAAATGTTATATATGTTACATATTATAATATGATGTTAAAATTATATATTATATATTATATATGTCATAATTGTATATTAACATATTAAAATGAGATGGGATAATATATAATATTAATAACATATATAATATTTTTTATGGGGTAGGGGCGTCTCCGCGATTCAGTCCAGCAGCCCATACCTTGGGTACCTGGGGTGAGTTGGGACGAGACTAGACCCCTGCAGTTGGATGCCGTAGCCCACATACAGACTCATGCTTATTATATATTACTATAATATATACCTAATAATATATTAAAATAAGATTAATTTGTTACCCTAATTTATAAACGTGCGTGGTGAACATAATTGTTTCTTATCTGGGTTTCTGCGTAACGGCTAGCAACGCATGCTTGACTGTAACAGGTCACAACAAATTTGTAAAGAAACCGCCAAGAAATCTACGTGCATTTATTACGGATATCAATATACCTTGGAGAATACTCGAATAGATCATTGTCCACCTTAAGATTGGAAGCACTTACAATTCATGATGCAGCGCTTGTGAAATGGAAACCATGTAAAAATTTGAACATGTTATTTCACGAATGTACTTGTGATAAAACCATGGTGACCATAGATCTTTAAACAATGAAAGAAATCGCACACTTCATCTTCAGTCATCTCTCCGCCTTCTCTTAGAAATTTTGTCCTCCCAATTCCTATCGGTGGGCCTTTTCCAGTCCCTAGCATGATCTCTCTGCTCTTCCCAATTCTTATCTCTGGATCTTTTCCTTTCCCTACCCCAATCTCTTCCCTGATGATCGGGAGAGGAATAAGGATGGTAACGACTGCGTGACACTTTCCTATCATAACTACCATGCCTGATTCCATGATGATCACGAAATCTTTCGGAATCATCCTTGTTTTTGCATGGTTCAGGCCCACAGCAATCACCTCCTCTAATGGAATCGTTTCCAGTTTCAGGTTGATTTGAAACTTGAGAGGGGCCTTCGTTGGAAGGCTTTGTTAACTCTTCTACAGGGGAATTCGGGATCTCACCTTCCTCCAACTCATCTTTAGGATCATCCTTTGGGAGCATGTCTTGACCTTGATGGCAAAGATCAGCTTCATTAGTCGAAAATTTTCTGATCCTATCAGAGATGACCTCCTCATTGGATCTCTTTCTATTGAGTGTGCTACCATCTTTTCCTGCACATTCTTTTCTGTATTGTGCACTCTCCTTTCTGGGTTTGTAGCATGAGTCAGACCTATAATTATTTCTCTCTTGTTTTGCTTTCTCTGCTTTGGCAGCTTCTTCTACCCCTCTTTCCAGCTCAATCTCAATAAGATCTTCTACATCTCTTACTTTAGTCTCTGAAATATCAGGCTCTGAATTTCTTCCTTCCCTGAGAAACTTCCTTCTCTTCAATTGGGCAATTTTTTCTCCATTCACATAACTAATGTCTACAGAAGGGGAATGCTTATTATTGTTAGATTGAATTCCACCCTTGGTTTCAATTTCTGCTCCTGGTTTATCTATATCAATCTTATCGGCCTGTCTATCTTGTAAACTACTCATGTCCAGTTCATCAACTTGTTGTGTGCTGGTTGAGGCCTTTTGATCAGAGGCTTCCAATAATTTAGATGGAATCCTACTTCTAATCATATCTCCTGACCGGCCACACTGAATCTTGCTTTCCTGTCTTTTATCACCTGATTTGCCTGGCTGATTTCCACCACAAGTAATACGATTCATTTCCTCATACAGCTCAAGTAACTGGTTACTAATTTCTGCACTCATGCATTACCGGTAATCAGATTCCTAATGAACAATATCTCATCTGAAACATGTCTGTAAATAAGCAAGAAAGCAAGAATTGAACATATATCGTATATTTTGTGATATTATGATTCAGAACACATGAAGAAAAGTACATTAATCACTACTGTCGCTTGTAAGAAAAAATACCCAAATTGTACAGAAGCAAAACAGACACTCAAAATAATATGTAACAAATCATAAGGGAAACTAAGGATTTTCAGTAACCAGCCTTCTAAGTGTTCTGGAGAAACATTAAAAGTTTTCCACCAAGCCTTTGGCAGTTTGACACGCAGAAACTTAGCTGCGAGGAAGATTGTCCCAGCAGCAATTTCACGGGGTTTAAATTGGAGCCAAAGGGATGTCCTCAGCCTAGTCACGCAATACAAACACATTAGGGGATCCCAGAAATCTCCAGTACCAGAATCAAGCGAAAATACATGAGATAACGTGGTATACCCATCATTCACAAAATTCCAGGCAACTTGAGTAAGAAGTTTCTCAGCAACACCAAAATTCTTTATTGCATTCCGGAGCTGTCTATAAGGATGGTACACAACCACATCAAATCCCAAAGTATTGAGAACCAGTTTTTCAGCATTTAAAATCGTTTGTCTTTGCTCTTGGAAGAAGTCCTGTATTAGATACAGCAACAGAAAAGTGTTAATGGTGAGGATGAAGAATTAACCATGACATCGATTGATAGAAAAAACTAAGAAAATAAATGCCTAAATATTACAGGATACAATTAACAGCAAAATAACCTGAAAATATAAATCTGTAAAACAGAGAGGAGAATATAAAACTGTTATATTCACTCAAGAAATGCAGCAAATGTCTTTTTTAAACTTTATTCAGAAAATTGAGAAATATATACACAAGACTGCAACAACTGAAAAGTTACCAACAGAACATTGGGAAACTTTCCCGACCAAAAAAAAACAAAAGCTAAAGCAGATACGATGGGAAACTGTCCCAACTAACAGTAGTTAAAAAATAAATTTTACTTATTTTAACATCCTCCATAAAATCTGATTTGTGGGACAATTTCTCATTTCTAAGAGATTCTTCAGTCTATTGAAATCTTCTTCCTTCAAAGGATTTGTCAAAATGTAAGCAACTTGATCTTTGGACCTGCAATAAGAAAGTTTGATTTCGTTATTTTTAACCAGTTCTCTGATGAAATGAAATTTGATGTCTATGTGTTTGCTTCTTCCATGGAAGTCTAGATTTTTAGAAAGTGCAATCGTTGATTGATTATCACAAAATATAATTGTTTCTTCCATTTGGAGCTGCATCAATGCACTTCAAGCATTCTTTGTAACCAAACTACTTGACAACCTATTGAAGTGGCTATCACATATTATGCTTCTCCTAAAGACAATGCAACAATGGGTTGTTTCTTTGAAGACCATGAAATTACACCTAAACTAAAAGTAAAAGCATACCCTGAAGTAATTTTTCTATCATCTTGGTTTCCAGCCCAACCACTATTTGTATAACCAATTAACTTAAAAACACCTTTCTTTTCATAAAAAAATTCCATGATTTGCAGTCTCTTTTACATCTTGGGCATTTTTTTACTTACTTGTAGATGAGTATCATCTGGATCCTCCATGAACCTGCTTATCAAACTTACTGCATACATGATATCTGGTCTTGTTGCAATTAAGTACATTAAACTTCCAACCAAACTTTTATACAAAGTAGAATCTACCTTTTTGCATTCATCATTTTTGCTCAACTTCTCACCCATGGCAATAGGCGTAATTGTTGGTTTGTTATTTCCCATCTTGAACCTTTTCAAAATATCATTTGCATACTTTTCTTGTGAGATAAAAATCCCGTCACTATTATGAGTTATTTCAAGACCAAGATAATAGTGCAACAAACCAAGATCAGTCATCTCAAATTCACTCTTCATTGCCACTAAAAATTCTCTTAGCATATTTTCATTATTCCCAATATAAAGCAAATCATCAACATAAATGCATACTATCATAACATCTCCTTGTTGATTTTGTTTTATGAATAAAGTGGGCTCATAAAAACATTTTTCAAAACCATTTTAAAAAAATATATGATTCAATGATTTCATATCAAATTCTAGGTGTTTGCTTTAAACCATACAAAACTTTCTTTAGTTTGAACACCTTACCTTTATGACCTTTAATCCCAAAACCAAATGGTTGCTCGTTGTAGATTTCTTCCTCCAATACACTATTAGAATGCTAATTTTACATCCATATGAAAGAGTTTCCAACCCTTTTTGTGTTGAAAGAGCTAAAATCATGTGAATAATATCCATTCTAGCAACAAGTGCAAAAACTTTATTATAATCAATACCTAATTTTTGTTTGTAGCCCTTCACTACCAACTTGGCCTTGTATTTATTTACTTTACCTTGCTCATTGTACTTTGTTTTATACACCCACTTTACTTCAATTGGCTTCTTATGCTCGGGGAGGTCTACAATTTCCCAAGTTTGATTCTTTTCTATGGCTGCAATTTTTTCATTCATAGCTTTAACCCATTTATAATTTTTATTGCTTCTTCAAATGTAATGGGATCACAATTAGGAAAAAAAACAAAATGACAAATATCTTCATTTACCTCTGTTGTTTCTTGATATATGTTAGACAAGCTCCTCATTTTTTCTGTCACCTTTTTGGAGATTCTGAAGTGGATGATAAAGAACTATTTGATGAAACATGTCTACGACTTGGTGGAGAAAGGTTGCCTTCTGATGAAGAAGAGCTTCTTCTTAGTGTAGATTGTTGGATGCTACAACTACTAGCTCCTATGTTAACAACTTAATTTTGTTGTTGATTTGCAGCTTCATCTTCAATGTTAACTTGCTAATATTTCCCAGTTAGTTTCCAACACCACTCTTGATCTTCAAGAAACTTTGCATCTTTAATTGTCACCAACCCTTTTGTCTCTGGATTATATAACTTGTATGCCTTGGATTCTTCACTATATCCACAAAGATACATTTTTCTACCTTATCATCTAATTTCTTCTAAGTGCATCTAGAACATGAGAATAAGCAATACAACCAAAAAAATTTATATGATCTACATAGGGTTTGTATCCTTCCCATGCTTCTTCCAGTGTCATACCCCAAATTGACTTTGTAGGACATCTGTTTAAAATATAACTTGGACAACAAACTGCTTCTGCCCAGAAAACTTTGGGTAAATTATTAGCATTAAGTATACTCCTTACCATATCTAAAATTGTTTTGTTTTTCCTCTCAGCTACACCATTTTGCTGAGGTGTATACCTTATTGTTAGTTTCCTTTTTATGCCATTTTTAATACAAAAATTATGAAAATTATGTGAAATATACTCTTCACCCCTATCAATCCTTAAAATTCTTAGAAAATAGCCACTTTGCTTTTCAACTAATTCTTTAAATTCTCTAAATTTCTTGAATGTATTAGATTTATTTTTCAAATGATACACCTAGAGTTTCCTACTATAGTCATCAATAGATGTCAAAAAATATCTCATACCAGATAATGAAGCAACCTCAATTGGTCTACATAGATCTGAGTGTACTAGCTCCAATGGCTCTTAAGCTCTCCAAGAATCCCTTACTGCAAAGGGTTCTCTATGGTGCTTTCCAATAATACATCCTTCACATTCTTCATCCAATCTTTGAATAAATGGAAAACTTGTTACCATGTTATTTTTATGCAAAAGATTTAATCCACCAAAATTAAAATTGTTAATGAATGATAGTTTTGGTTAGATATGAATGACGATTGCTGTAAGCATCATCGTTATTCATACTTGATCAAAGTTTATCATTTATATTGAAATATTTCTGGAAAAACATTTAATTGAATTTATGAGTATACATATAAAATTCGAATTATATATATGATGTTATATTTTGCATTTCATTAATCGGAATATACTTACTCATCCGCCACCTTGTAGAAGAGTATATATGAGTTATACTAAACAATGATAAACGACTTTATCATAAGCCGCACCCTAAGGGATACGTCCCATGAGCAGACGTGCCTCCACTTGTGGAGACACGTCCTCTCATCAGACGTGCCTCTTAGGGGCGAGTCTCCTCTCTTATTTATGGTGGATCCTTCTTTGATATGCAAACATAGAAATCAAATAATGTTCTGCAATCAACACATTCAAAATAAGAAATTCAAATCTAGAAATTGAAAATCTGAACATAGAAGTTTGAGTAGTATTCTTACACTTAGAATTTTCATAAGTCCCTTAGTCTCCCAAATTGATTGAAGATTTGTTTACATTTACATGGTATCAAAGCCAGGTTGTGTGAATCCAAAACAAATCTAAAATTAGTTTGCTCTAGAAAATTCATATTTTCTAAAATTGAATTCACATCACATTCTTCATAATGTCAAGTGTGATCAAATTTGAAGATCGCCTTGTAAAAGCAAACAACTTCACATCATGGAAATTTAGAATCATGATGATCCTTAGAGAGAATAAACTAGACTCACTTGTGAAAGAAAATAAAAAGGAACCAGAGGCTAAACCTGAGAAAACTCAATGGGTTAATAACAATGAAAAGGCCATGACAATTCTAGTAGATGCAGTTAGGGATCATATAGTTCCTATCTTAGCAAAACATGAAATTGCATACCATATATACAAATCTCTTGAGAGTACCTATGAGATTAACAACACCTGTAGGACTCTTGCATTAAAAAGGCAAATCAACAATGCACAAATAAACAAAGGAGAGTCCATTAATGCATACTTCATGAGGATTATTGAACTAAGGGATCAATTATCCACAATTGGATATCAGATTGATAGCAAAGAGTTAACTCTAATTGCACTAGGAGGCCTACCAAACTCATGGGAGTCATTTGTTCAAGGAATAAGTGTGAGATCTAAACTCCCTAATTTTGACAGGCTAAGAACTGACTGCCTTCAAGAAGAAACAAGACTTTCCACAAAAGAGAATAAACAGAAACACATAGATGAAGGCATTCATGTTCTCCACACAACATCTAATAAGAGGAGTAAGAAAAACTCCTACAAGAGAGGATCTTTTAAAAGAAAGAGAAGTTCCAATGGAAAGAAATCTTATAAGAAGAAAGATATCTCTCAAGTACAATGCTTTAGATGTGATCAGTATGGCCACTATGCAATGAAATGCCCTGATAGAACTAAACAACAAGCATCCTTTGCCAAAATAGGAAAGTCAAACCCAGATCATGAATCTGAGAACTTTGTGTTCTATACAAGCCTTTCTAGTCAAGTATCTGACAACACTCAAAATTGGGTAATTGATAGTGGTTCCTCCAGACACATCACAGGGTTCAGAGAACACTTGGACTCTATGACTGAAAAGTCTGATGAAGAAGTAACCATCAGGGATGATTTTGCATACCCTGTAAAAGGGGTTGGAATGTGTTCCATCAAGTTGAAATCTGGGGTTTCTCTACAACTCACTGGAGTCTTATTTGTACCTGGAATAAAGAGAAATCTTATATCCATCTCTACCCTTGAAGACAATGGTTACAAAATTACATGTATGGATGGGAAAGTTCTAGTATGGCCTAAGAACTCGTCTATCAAGAAAGCTCTAACCATAGGCATAAGACAAGGGTACCTTTACAAACTATACACTGAGGTTAAACAAGCCCTTACCCTTGACTTTGTTGATACAAATGAAATTTGGCATAGAAGATTAGGACACCTTTATTTCCTTGCCCTACCTTCTATAGAAAAACTTGTTACAGGCTTACCCAAGCTAAAACCATCTCATGAGGGAACTTGTAAAGGTTGTGCCCTAGGAAAGAATACAAAGGGATCCTTTCAAAATAGCCTGAGTAAAACCCTTAATGTGTTAGAATTGGTTCACTCTGATTTATGTGGACCCATTTTTGTACCTTCTAAAGAAAGATTTCTATATTATGTCATATTTGAAGATGACTTCTCTAGGAAAACCTGGATCTATTTCCTTAAGTGTAAAGACACAATAGAAATCCTTAAAAGTTTCAAAGAGTTCAAAGTCCTTACTAAAAAATTCTCTGGAAAGAAAATAAAAACCTTAAGGACAGACAATGGGAAAGAATACACCTCTAAGATTTTTAAGGAATTTTACATGAGTGCTGGAATTAAGAGGGAGTTCACAGTTTCCTACAACCCTCAACAAAATGGGGTTGCTGAAAGAAAAAATAAAACCTGTATACCTTGGAATTTATCCTATTCTAGTGCATAAAATGACTCAAAATACGAATGGTAAAGGACCAAGGACACCTCAAGATTAGCCAAAAGAGAGTGACAAAACAAGAAGGGAAATAGATAACACAAGACACAATTGGTTTTACCTTCCTTGCTGTTGATGTCTCTTTGATTGGCCCTTCCACAGGGCACAGTCGCCCTTCTGTAGCAAAACAGGGGCGTAATCACCCTTCTGCAGTAAAAACAGGGGCGTAGTCGCCCTTCTGCGAAAAAGTGAGCACAAATTTCAGACAAGTTGGGCGCACACGCCGTTCTACAGAAAAGTGTTAGTAAAAAAGTGAAGTCTCAGCCAACGTGGGCACACACGCCCTTCTGTAGAAAAGTGTTAGTAAAAAAGTGAATGTTTCAGCCAACGTGGGCGCACACGCCCTTCTGCAAAAAAGTGTTAATAAAAAAGTGAATGTTTCAGCCCACGTGGGCGCACACGCCCTTCTGCAGAAAAGTGTTAGTAAAAAAAGTGAATGTTTCAGCCCACATGGGCACACACGCCCTTCTGCAGAAAAGTGTTAGTAAAAAAAGTGAAGTCTCAGCCAACGTGGGCACACACGCCCTTCTGCAGAAAAGTGTTAGTAAAAAAGTGAATGTTTCAGCCAACGTGGGCGCACACGCCCTTCTGCAGAAAAGTGTTAGTAAAAAAGTGAATGTTTCAGCCAACGTGGGCGCACACGCCCTTCTGCAGAAAAGTGTTAGTAAAAAAAGTGAATGTTTCAGCCCAAGTGGGCACACACGCCCTTCTGCAGTAAAAACAGGGGCGCAATCGCCTTTCTGTAGTAAAAACAGGGGCGTAGTCGCCCTTCTGCGATGTGTTCCTGCAAAAACTTCAACAACAGCAAATGTAAAGTATGGGAACCCGTTTGTGGGTCCCACCGGGCGTGCCAGAAATGTATACCTTGGAATTTACCCTATTATAGTGCATAAAATGACTCAAAATACGAATGGTAAAGGACCAAGGACACCTCAAGATTAGCCAAAAGAGAGTGACAAAATAAGAAGGAAAATAGATAACACAAGACACAAATGGTTTTACCTTCTTTGTTGTTGATGTCTCTTTGATTGGCCCTTGCTTGGAATGATATGTGTGCTCCTTGATGGCTCTTGATGTGGCTAAAATAGAGGATTTTACTATGTGCTTGGATGTAAATGCAAGTGAATGCAATTGTAGGCTAGATGGGTGCACAAAATGGCAGCATGTAGTTGCAAAATTACTAAGTGTTAAAAAATGCCCTTGAGAAGGGGGTATTTATAGAGAAACTTGAATTCTCTAGAGAATTCAATGGTCAAGATTGATCCAAAAAGGTCAAGATGAAGGGCTATGGTGGGTTGAGAACCAACAAGCCCTCACATCTTGACATGTGGAGGGTGAAGTGGACAAGCGGATATGAGATGGAGGTGAGTTGTCAAAAAGGTACATGAGGTGGAGGAAGGACATGCACCTTGGGGAGAGGAGATTTCCTCAAAAAGGGATTCCTTGTCCCCAAGTGGGAGTGAAAGGGACATTTGAGGAATTTTGGAATTCCTCAAAAATCTACATGGGAAAAGGAAAGGAGGTTGGGGATATAAATGTGAATTAAAAATTCATATTCCTAGGATGATCTAGAGGGTAAAAGGTGGGCTCCAAAAAGGTGGGACTTGGTCACATGTGGAGATTGTGACAAGTCCAAGGTTCTAGAAGCCTTGGGAGAATGGAATGTAAATTAAAAATTCACACATAAAGGAGGGGAATCTAGGACAAATAAATGTGAATTAAAAATTCACATGTGAAAGGGGGGCAATGTCCAAAAAGGAAAAAATGGAAGAATTGACCAAAAAGTGGTGCTAAATTTAGCTAATGACCTTGGTTAAGGTTGTGCAAACATTGGATTAGGCTAATTAATGGAAGATTAGAGGCAAGTGGCAAATGTAGGAGGATGTGACATTAATCTCTGATTAAGAGGGTGCACATCATAATCATGAATTAATTAAATTAATTCAGATTAGGGTGAGGTTATGGATGATGTGACAAAAAGAGAGAAAGTGAGGAATTTTAAATTGATTTAAAATCAAAAAGGGGGAAATGACTAAATTAAATAAATTAGTGTATTTATTTAATTTAGAGAGGAAAAGGGTGAAAGACAAAGTATTAATTATTAAATTAAATACTTTACCAATATGAGACAAAAGGTAATACGATAGATGGAAAGGCAGTAAATTTAACCATATGGAAGTGATTAGATTTAGATGTCTACAGAACCATTGTAGAAGCTACTAAGGCAATGCTGCTTGACCAAAATATTGAAACTTCTTTCTGGGTAGAAGCCTCTAGGACTACTGTCTATTTCCAAAATAGATGTCCTCATTCTCATCTTGATAACAAAACTCCCAAAGAATCCTTTACCGGCATAAAACCTGACATTAGTAATTTTAGGATTTTTGGTTGTCCTGTCTATATACATGTGCCCAAAGAGAAGAGATTCAAACTAGAACCTTTTGGAAAGAAGGGAGTATTTATGGGTTACAATGAAACCTCCAAAGCCTAAAGGATATTCATACCTAGGTAGAAACAAATTGAATTGAGAAGAGATGTCATCTTTGAAGAAGACATTGCATTCAAGAGGGCAAGAAGTTCTAGTGAGACAAAAACCCATTCCCCTAGAGTACCTGAAATGGAACCTACTCCTGAGATTCAGAGGGAGGATCCTGATGAAATGCCACATGAACTTCCTTCTACTTCAAATGAGAATACAAATGACAACAGTAGAAAAAAACCACTTTGGGCCAGGAAAATGATCAAAGAAGCAGAGGATCATGTAGCACCCAAAGGAACGTTCAGGGAGAGTAAAAAACCCAAACGTTTCTCTAGCTATGTTGCTCTAATGAACAACATCATAAACTTAGAACCTATCAGTGTTACAAAAGCTTTCCAACCTCAAGCATGGAAGGATGCAATGATAGAGGAATATCAGTCTATTCTAAAG
The DNA here is from genome assembly GCA_007258455.2 of Sequoia sempervirens. Classification (NCBI taxonomy): domain Eukaryota; kingdom Viridiplantae; phylum Streptophyta; class Pinopsida; order Cupressales; family Cupressaceae; genus Sequoia; species Sequoia sempervirens. The sequence goes on along the minus strand of VDFB02281492.1, from coordinate 730,220,190 downwards.
AATGATGTATGGGATATAGTGCCTAGGCCAAAAGAGAAATATGTTGTCTCTTCCAAATGGCTCTTCAAAATCAAGCATGTTGTTGATGGCACTATAGAAAAACATAAAGCACATTTTGTGGCAAGAGGTTTTTCTCAAAAGGAAGAAATTGATTACGAAGAAACATTTGCACCCGTTGCCCGTTACACATTAGTGAGAGTAGTGTTAGCCATCGCAACAACTAAAGGCTAGAAGATCCATCAAATGGATGTGAAAACTTCCTTCTTGAATGGAACCATTGAAGAGGAAGTCTATTTGGAACAACCTAAAGGTTTTGTGATACATAAACCTGACTCACATGTATGCAGACTGAAGAAAGCTCTCTATGGACTTAAACAGGCTCCTAGGGTCTGGTATGAAAGAATTGACAACTATCTCTTGGGATTAGGATTTTTCAAGAATGAGGCTAAATCCAATCTCTACTTCAAGGTAATCAAAGGTGATATGCTAATAATTATTTTATATGTTGATGACCTACTGATAACAGGAGAAGATCACCTCATTGCTCAAGGGAAGCGGGATCTAATTTCTGAATTTGACATGAAAGACTTGGGCATTCTACACTTCTTCCTAGTTTAGAAGTATGGCAGAAACAAAGGGCATTATACTAAACCAAGGGAAGTATACTATTGATATTCTGAAAATATTTGGAATGTTGGACTATAGATCGATGTCTACACCTATGGAAACCAACCTTCACAAATTGAAAGAAGTAGCAACAGAATCCAAGTGTGCAGATCCAACCCTTTATAGACAAATGAGTGGATCCTTGAGGTATCTGGCGAACACTAGACCTGATATTTGCTATGTAGTGAATGTTCTCAACCAGTTCATGTGTGAGCCAAAGGAAATTCACTTAATGGCTATGAAACATATTTTGAGATATCTTCAAGGCACTATTGGATATGGTCTTCTTTACAAGAATGATCAACTAAATCTACATGGATACTCTGATTCAGATTGGGCTGGAAGTGTAACTGATCGAAAAAGCACATCAGGATATTGCTTCAGTTTAGGATCGGCTATGATCTCCTGGATTTGCAGAAAATAATTTTCAGTTGCACAGAGCTCAACAGAAGCCGAATACATTGCAGCCTCAATGGGAGCAAGAGAAGTAGTTTGGCTTCATAAATTGCTTGTGGGACTCTTTGGTGAGCCCTTGAATCCTACAATTATTCATTGTGATAATCAGAGTTGTATCAAACTCTTTGTAAATCCTATCTTTCATGATAGATCTAAGCATATTGAGATCCCCTATCATTATGTAAGAGATATGGTGGAAAGGAAAGTGATTCAGTTGGAGTATATTAGTACAAATGATCAAACTACAGACATTCTCACCAATCCTCTCTCTCGAATCAAGGTAGAGCACTTCAAGAAGAAACTTGGTATGGTTGAAATGTAATTTGTTATTTATGTTTGAAATACAAATTGTTTATAAAATTGTACTAATATATAAAGATGTTTAATGTGTAAACTCTTTTGTCATGTGTGTGACTCCATGACTTTATGGGCCTACTCCTCCTGTGTACATTATTGAAAGGTGACGATCTTTCTAATAATGAGCACTTGTATTTGACATTGGAAAGTGACGACTCTACAATGATAAACTATCATGATAGATATCATGTGACTTGATATCTGTGGACATGTCATCATAGTATCTCTTGGACACTTTGATTGACATCATGTGACTTGACAATATTGAAAAATCATACCATGTCTTAAATATCACGTGTTAAGGTGATATCTCTACTTATTTGATTTGAAATATCTTCCCTAGCTAAGAAGGAGTGTTAATGAATGATAGCTTCGGTCATATATGAATGACGATTGCTGTAAGCATCATTGTCATTCATACTTGATCAAAGTTTATCATTTATATTGAAATATTTCTAGAAAAACATTTAATCGAATTTATGAGCATACATATAAAATTTGAATTATATATATGATGTTATATTTTGCATTTCATTAATCAGAATTTACTTACTCATCTGCCACCTTGTAGAAGGGTATATATGAGTTATGCTAAACAATGATAAATGACTTTATCATAAACCGCACCCTAAGGGACATCCCATGAGTGGACGCGTCTCCACTTGTGGAGACACATCCTCTCATGAGACATGCCTCTTAGGGGCGGGTCTCCTCTCTTATTTATGGTGGATCCTTCTTTGATATGCAAACATAGAAATCGAATAATGTTCTGCAATCAGCACATTCAAAATAAGAAATTCAAATCTAGAAATTGAAAATTTGAACATAGAAGTTTGAGTAGTATTCTTACACTTAAAATTTTCATAAGTCCCTTAGTCTCCCAATTTGATTGAAGATTTGTTTGCATTTACAAAAATGACCAAATCTAAGACATCATAACCACTGTGTGTCTTTTACAAAAGCACTAAAACTTAAATGCATATTGTTTTTGATACTAAGGGAAAACATCTTATTAGCAATCATAGGTATTTTGATTATTAACTTGTTTTTACCATCAGCAATAATACATGTACCATTTTCAAATTTGACAATGTGTCCTTTTTGCACAAGTTGACCTATACTTAACAAGTTATGCTTTAAACCTGGTACATAAAATACATCACCAATATATTTTCTCTCATTTTGTCTTGTTGTGATTAATATCCTCTCTTTTCCCATGACCGGTACAGTTATATTATTTCCCATCTTAACTTTAGATTTGATGGACTCATCCAAATTTTGAAATATCTCTTTGCGTCATGTCATGATTACTGCACCTACTATCAACATACCATTTGTCATCATTTATTTCCTCCTTTGTGCTACATGTTAGTCAAACATATCATTTTTTCCCTTCACCTTCATTTGCATATTGGGCTTTTTGTTTACTTTCATCTATAATCTTTTTTCTACATTCAGCTGCAAAATGTCCATACTTTTGACAGTAATAACATTACATAGATGATTTATCATACCTCTAAAAACCTCCACCTCTTTGCTGAAAATTTCCTCTGCCTCTACCTCTTGGTTGAGTGTAACTACAATTTTCTTCATCACTTCTATGGCTTCTTTGACCTTTTCCTCTTTGTAAAAACATCCTCCTATTTCTCTTCAATTTTTGCCTCTTCCTCTTTGTGCAAAAGATGATTCTAGTGCAGCTTATTTTTCTTTTAAAGATACCTTGCTCTTTAAAGCTTTCTCAAGTGGCTCCTTTGCTGATTTATTTATTCTATGCTCATGTGTGTACAATGAACCCATAAGCTCATCTATAGATAAAGATGTTAGATCTTTTGATTCTTCAAGAGCTATAACTGCAATATCATATTTTGCAGGAAAACTTCTTAAAATATTTTCAACAATTTTTTGATCAATCATAACTTCACCATTTGATTTGATCTGATTAATTATCCCCATTGTATGAATAAAAAAATCTCCTAAACTTTTTGAATCTGACATTTGTAAAATTTCAAAATATTTTCTAAGCATTTGTAAGTGAATTGTTCTTACTCTTTTTGTACCTTGAAATGATTGTGTAAGGTGTTTACTTCGTTTCTCCCTACCAAATTCTCCTCGAGAGCTGCAACTATCATCTGCTTGGCAGCCAATTGCTCCTACAACTGTACTATGATGGTTCATTGCACTACAAATTTGCAATTCCAATAAATCTAATGGGTGTCTAGGGGCAACGCCCCCAGTAGGGTCAAGGGGCAGTGCCCCTTGCAAGGGTCTGGGGGCAGCACCCCCAACAAGGTCGAGGGGCAGCGCCCCTCGCAGGGTTTGAGGGTAGTGCCCCTGTCACCAAGACCAATTTAACACTTTTGAAACCACTCGAAACTGCATCACATGCCTTATTTTCATGATTTTTCCATAGGTTCTGAATAGGGCTGATGAAGCCAAAAAATATAGATTTTGCATTATTTTTCTTAGACTTTACTTTCTCTAGGTCGATGCTTGGTACGGCCTGCCTCAGATCATATGGCCTTCTCTCTTGTGTGTACAACTCTCTTCCTTATGTGTACGGTTTGTCTTTCCCCACATCGTACGGCCTACTTCCTTGTGTGTACGGCCTTTTGCTTTGTCTGTGTGCGTACGGCCTGTTGCAAGCATACGGATTCCTTCAAATGTAACCGTATGGGTTTCTTCAAGTGTAGTCGTATGAACTTCCTCTTTCCAGAGTGTATGAATTTCTTCAAGTCGCAAATACGTACGAAACTTTGTGGTATGTCCTTCGAGATGTATGACCTTCTTCCTATCCACCGTATGACCTCTCTTTGTGCCCAGCGTACAAACTTCTTCCTCTTATTGCATACGGCTTCCACCTTCACTCGTACGGCTTTCAGACTTGTTCCCTTCTGCTTTCGTTGACTCCTCTTTGATGTGTTTTGAGTACTGACTGATGGTATACTTTTTGACTTATATTGAGCATCCTCAATAGGTTTCGGTCGTACACCCTTCCTCCATGTTAATATTTTAATATTCTTTACTTTAAATTTCCTTCCCTTGGTCACTTTTAATTTTTTAATTTTTTCACTTCCTTTGATTTTTTCGACTTCATTTAAGACTTCCGCCTTTCTTATACTTTTATTCCTCCCTTTTTGTATTGTTTTTCTCTCCTCAATTTTAAATTTTTTTAATTCTTTCTTTTTATTTTGCTCCATTTTTTCATTATCTCCACTTTGCTCCTTTTCATTTTCTTTCTCCTCTCTCTTCCTTTCTTCTAACTTTCTCTCACTACCTCATACTTTGTCATATTCTAACTTGTTGGCTAGTGTATCATCCAATACTTTCTCTTTCTACTCTTCATACTTGGTTGGAAGTGTTTGGCTGGGCATTCCCTATTTCTCTTCTTCCTTGATTTCCCCAATTTGTAGCATGTTACAATCTCAGTGGAACACTTCATAGTCTTCCATCTGCCAATGAAATAATCCATTGAGCGAGCTTGTCTTGTCCTCCGAATAACTCTCGAGTTCAAATACACCTTTGGTGTTTTGTTCCATAGCTTTCATTCCTTTGTCCACATCTGACTCACCTCCATCCGATTCAGATCCGAAGGAAGCCAATTCTTCACTCACGGCCTGGTTCTTCAAGTCAATGACGTACTTTCACCTGTTGTTCTCGATCAAGAGTGTGTTCCTCTTCCAATTATGATTTTCCTCTGTGACTATCAGCCATCCTCTCCCAAGTAGTGCATCGTACGCTTTCCTTTATAATGGGATGACAACAAAATTTAGCAAAAATTGTTGTGTCCCAATCGTCACCTTCTGCGCCATCAACATTCCTAACAACTTGATACCATGTTGATGAACACCGAACAATTGGAATTTTGGTGGCCAAAGTGTAGGCTTCCCAAGACTCTTCCATGTATCTTCGGGTAGTACATTGACTCCTGATCCTTCATTGACGATAGCATTTGTCAAGATATTCCCTCTGATCTCCATATGCACGACTGTTGGAATCTTCTCGATGTTCGCTATGAGCAATAGTGGGTCGATTGTTTGTTCACCATACGGTGGAAATTTTGGTACCAATTCTTGCCTTCGTTCCTCCAATCGCAGTTGCTTTCCATCCTTGATGACGTTTGTGATCACCAGCCCCAACTGCGGCATAGTCTAGAGAAGGTCAGTTACTTTGATCAGTATGGTGGTCTGTAGTACCTATCATATGATGTTGGTTTCCTCCTCTGACCACCGAGAGGTTCCTGGATTCTCCAAAGGTACTTTGTTTTCCTTTGCCATTTCCAGTTCCATTTCATTTTTTGCTTCCTTCATCCTTTGTTTCTCCGTACGTGGATCTGGGTATGTGGCCTTTTTTGCTTGTGCTCTGGTGATTGCCAATACCTCTTGTTCTTCTACTTCCAGCATGTGGATACCCTTTTGCTTAGGGCATTCGTTATCTTCATGATCGCCTGGTACACACCACTTACACAATCTCCCTCCCAAACCTTGACCGTTCCGGCAATCCCTGGCAAAGTGGCCCCATTCATTGCACTTCCTGCATTGGATCATGGGCCTCCCTTTTGCATCGTACTATATCATGTTTCTCGGACTTCTATTGCTTCAGTAACCTCCAGGGGATGCATTACTATTGTACTAGGGATTCGATGGTGTGTTCAGTGGTGTTGAGGGCTCTCCTTGAGTGAAGAGTACTTGCGTACCCCTTGCTCTCAAATTGTATGGGCATTCCTTGATGGAATGTCCCATAACTTGGCAGCTATCATAGAACATCTTCTTTGGACAATTCACTTTTATGTGACCTTCCCCATTGCACTTTGTACATCACAGTTCTCGGGCTTCCCTCACACTCTCTTTGTTGGACTTCAATTCTTTCATCATTCAGATCATATCTTTTTTGAGTGCTTGTACGGTTTTGGATTCACCGCCATTGTCGTTCAAACTCTCCTTGTCATTCATCTTCTTTTTCTCTCAAGAAGATGTTTTATTTTCACTTCCTATGTCCATTGCCTAATTGTATGCTTTGGCGTACGAAGGAGGTATGACTTTCATTTTCTTTCTTAATGATGGAAGCAAGCCCTTGATGAACCATCTTTTCTTCAACCTGTCAGCTGGTTGTGCCTCCAATTTCCCTAGCAAGTCTTTGAGTCTTCAATTATAGGTCCGCACACTCTCGTGCTTTCCCTGCTTGGTATTGTATATCTCTGCAACAATCTCGCTATCATCCCAGAGGAGTTTGAAATCCTCCTGAAATGCTTGCTTCAATAATCTCCATGTAACTTTGTGTGCTTGATCTAATTTAGAGTACCAGTCGATGGCACTATCTCTGAGTGTCACTGGAAATGCTTTGAGCCACTGATCTGGATCATCCTGTCTGCTTGCTATCCAGATGGTTTCACATGTTTTACAATTTTGTACTGGATCTTCTGACCCATTCCCCATAAACTTCGGCAGCTTATGCCACTTAGGAGTCACCATTTTTCCCTGCTATCCTCCTTGTGTATTGGACCCAATTAGACTAGTTTTCCCGCTATGTTCTGGTGCATCACTTGCACTCTTGGCCACATACGAGTCACTCCCATGTCTTGCATCAGCGTCCTCGACACCTTGAGTCTCCTGGGGTTCCCTTCGACACTCTCTCTGCCTTGGGGTACTAGGTTCAGATGTTCCACTCGTCAGTCGTTCATTGTCGTCCGATAAGGACAACTCCCGAAAACGTCTAATGCTACTACTTAATTCATCTTCGTTCTCATAAGGATCATATCTTCATATGTACGGGGTGCCAAAGGGTCCGTCGTCCTTTCCTTCTACCAAACTTTGGTGTGCTCTTCCAATGGATGTGTCTATTCTTATCAGATTCTCATGTGTTCTTTTAATACTCTAATTTATTTCAATTAGTTCCTCATCCAATTCCTTACCGACTTGCTTTAGTCTTCTCTACCATTTTTCTTGTTCTTGCAGCCTGAGTGATCGCCGAACCTTCTCCTCTTGAGACTCATGCCCGCTAGGTACTCGGTTCTTGTCTTTGTTCAGCTGTACGGGCATTAAAATTTATTCAAGCAATCATTGTTGACTACCAAACGTACATCTCCAGCTAGTGTCATGTTCCTCTTCTTCTCGTTTGGTTCTCTCTTCATAGCACTATAGTATTTGCTTCCTTCGATGTTCCCTATCCTCTTCTTCTCACAAGTCTTGCAAAATAATGAAATGACGGGCCATCAATCTAGGCATATGATTCAGGAGGTGATTCACCTCATCATTCACTTCCAACCTATCCCAGATAACTTCCTCAGGGATCTCCCATTTGCGGGATTCCCTACGTACGTGATCTCGTAATGATATCTTCCATAGATTGATAAAATCTTCAGTCAATAGGTCTTCCCTTTCCTCATTGCTATTCACGCGTTCATCTGCCAAGAGACCCATTACGCTGCCATGACGAGTGATTCCCTAGTCCACTCAGGAAACAACGCCAAATGTTTACTCGCTACGGGTACAATGACGTACAGAGTAAACGGAAATATAAAATAACATTGACATCATATAATAATCACATGGCAATTGCAAAGAACATAGGTGTATTGCTTTATTCAGTATTCGCCATTTACATCATAATGTCTCCAGACAGAACATAGAATAACATAGTAGAACCGCAATGTTTCCTGACTACATGAATCAAGTACATATAGTACGCTTGCAATGGCTGAGGTACCAACCATCGCGTCTCTTCATTATAACTAATTACTTCATCAGGAACTTAATTGCCAAGACAACTAACATGACATGTACATAACATAAGTACATGGATTATTAATATTAACTAAAGTCTTATTTACTTATGACTCCCAACCAACCAAGTACACACACTCTCGGCCAACTACACAAGGAGATCTTATGCTTCTTTGGCCTTCAAAGTGGTTGTAACTCTTGAAAGGAGAGTTTCATCAGGACCCTACACTATGAACAATAATGCTTTCTGATTTTTTTTCCGTTTATCTTGCAAAAAATCTCTTTCATTTTGTGTGAGTGTTGCTAATGATGTTGCATCTATTGAATTTGAATACCCATTCTGCACAAGAACCCATAGCTTTTGTGACCTGAACAAAATCTTCATTTGAAATTAGAAATTTACAATTGTGTGCTGCTAGTATTCGTTGTCATTTCAAACCTTTGATACCATATGATAAAAAAAAACTAAAAAACAAATGCCTAAATAAAACAGAGACAAGAATCTAAAACTGTTATATTCACTCAGGAAATGCAGCAAATGTCGCAGCAAATGTCTTTTTTAAAATTTATTGAGAAAATTGAGAAATATATACACAAAACAGCAACAACTGAAAAGTTACCAAACATTGGGAAACTTTCCCAACCAAAGAAAAAAGAAAAGCTAAAGCAGATACGATGTAAAACTATCCCAACTAACAGCAGTTAAAAAACAGATTTTACTTATTTTAGCATCGACAAAGATGGCTTTCGATAATCTAATCCTGACAAAAGAAAATACTTTATAACAGTACACAAGGACCTGGAAAACCTAATGAAGAAGTGCATTGAGTTCATATGGAAAAAACAAATGGTGGAGATACACCTTCCAAGTTTTCTTTTCCTTAAGTAGGGGATTCTTCCTACTTAGAATATCATAGGATTTCACCAGAACTTCACTCAGAGGCACTGGAGTGTCTTCAGCCTTCCCAGAAAGGAGCATGCAAGCAATGGCTATTACCTGCAACAGAACTAAGAACTGTTTAGTAACGGAAAAAAAATCACCTGTATAGTACAGAGCCAATGTATTTCTGGAAATAGCTTACTGAGAATTTAGATAATTATGTGTAAGAAGATGGACCAGAAGTCAAATACTGTAATGAAACCCTGAAGCTCCTAAGAAGACAGTAAGGTACAGTCTTCATGCAAATCCACCTGGGCAAGAAAAGACACTTGGGCATACAGTCAATTGCCTACTTCTAGTTTAGTTATTGATGTTAATCTTCTGGTGTCTTGAGTTCTTATATGGAATTATTCTAATAAACAAAAGTAAAGAAGTGTGCACAACGGGTGACAAATGCACACCCTTCTTCAGTTCTGTTTGTACTTGCACTTTTAATACAGGTTAAAATAGTTTATGGGACAGTCAGTCTTGTCATTTTTTATTTCTACATTTCAATCTTTTTCTTAGTGATGACCACTTCTCAACAGTCCCTGATCGCAATAGACTATACCACAATCTATAATGAAGTGATTTTCTGATTCCACTGTCTATTGGATTGAATATTACAAATTTAAAGAGGATTACAGATCGATTGCTATGGGAAGATCTAACGCTTGATTGACAACCCAGCTATTTGGTTTTCTATGCTTTTGATCCCCTTAACGGTAGGTTTATTTTAGGGTTACAGTTGCTGCTGCACCTTTTGATATCAGAGCACAGGCATTGACTCCGTGAGGAGCTTATTTTCATTGGGGAAGAAGAGGTTGAAGAACCCAAAATGCAGCTAACAGATTTGCCAATTTTGGTGATAATATACTCTGAAGGCTGCAAAATTTGATTACATGGTCAAAATTCCCTTGAGACCTTGAGGCACCCCGGGGTGGAATGGAGATTCATTTAATAGATTGATTAATGCTGAGACCCAAGCGTCTGATCCTAAACCTATATTCTCAGAATTCAAAGGAGATCTGAATCTCACGATAAATACAGATTGGATGCAAGAGCTAAAGAGATATTTTGACCTAGAAGGAATTGGAGAAGATGATCTGAGCACAGTCAAATTTGCTGTGGCTAAGCTAAAATCACATGCAGCTTTATGATGCGATAATTTAGAGGGTGTTACAAGAGCAGCACATGAAAGTTTCAAATAGCTTAATAAGAAGGTGACAGAGGTATCCTTGCTTTGCTTGATCTTGATAAACCATTTATGAACTTATGCCTCAGGTGTAGTAGCTATGAGAGGTGTATTGAATCAAGAACTAATCCAATTACCTTTTCTAGTGAAAATCTAAACGATTCCAAAATAAATTGTAATACTATTTTAAGAAACTATATGCCATAGTTCATCTCACTTTGAAGTATTGGCAACTCTGTCCTTCATAAAGAGTTAATTTGTTTACCGGCCAGTAGGCATTGAGATATATTTAACTCTCAAGATAGGTTATCCCCTAGGCATGTGAAATGGATCTCATTTCTCCAAAGTTACACCTTTCTTGTACAACATAGTATTGGAAAAACCAATATGGTGGCAGATGCATTAAGTAGAAAGCACCACATAATAGTTACATTGAGAGATGAGTTATGGTATTTGAAGAAACGGAGAGTGAAAATGTTGATGGTCCATTCTTTTGGGAAATTGATGGTAATTAAATCTAGCCAACTAAATGACACGTCATTTGCTGAAATTCATTTACCCATGGATTTTTATTCAAGGGAAAGTAATTGTGCATACTAGAAGTGTCAAGAAGATGAAGGCTGATTAAAGAATTCAAATTCTGGTGCTTTGGGAGGACATTTTAGGATGAAACTTTCAACCTGACAATGAAATGTTTTATTAGCCAATTAAGAAACGATGTTAGTAGATTTGTTTCAAATGGCAGGATTTGTCTAGTAGCAAAAGGTAGTCAAGAGAATAAAGGTTTGTACAAACCCCTGCCGCTTCCTAAAGAATCATGTATAGACATCAGAATGGACTTTTTATTGGGATTACCATGCACTTGAGAAGGAAATGACTCCATATTTGTGGTGGGGGATCATTTTATATCATGTAAGAAGACTAATGATGCAAGCCTAGCCCAATTGTTCTTCAAAGAGATAGTGCACTGCACTGAATTCCTCAATCTATAACCAGTGACGGATACCATATTTTTGAGTCATTTTCAGTGGACATTGTGGAGGAAGCCAGAGAGTAAATTAAATTGTAGTTCAGCTTAACTCATCCATAAATTGATGTTCAAATTGAAGTTATCAACAGGACTGTAGGAAATCTGTCACAGTGCCTAGGTGGAGATAATCCTGAGCGATGGCGTTTAACCTTAATGCAGTCTTAAGTTTGCCTACAATTCCAGCATCAATAGATCTGTGGGTAAATCTCCTTTTCAAATCCTCTATTTGCAGAATCCAAAAGAAGTTCTTGATTTTTTTAATTGTCTAGAAGGAATGAGAACTAGCTCATAAATTGGAGATTTTGCTGAGCAGATTCATAGCATAAAGAAGCTCAAGAGTGACAATGGCAGAGAGTATAACTCAAAATTTGAATTTGAAAAATTCTGTATGGATACAGAAATCCAAAGACATGGACATACCCATCCAACCCAGAAAATAATGGAGATGCTGAATGCATAAACTGAATGCTAGTCAAACAGGCAAGGAGCATTGAACCATGTTAGACTGTCAAATGGTTTTTGGGCTAATACAGTTGCTATTACAATATACCTTAAAATAGAGTTCCAACCAAGGTAATGATTGGGAAAACTCGAAAAGAAATATGGTTATACCCACCTTCATATATTTTGGTGTGGAGCAAATACCCCATGAGAGAAGGAAGAAGCTGGAGGTGAAAAGTCAGAATTGCATCTTTCTTGGATATGTGTTGGGAGTTAAAGACTACAAGGTGTATAATCTTGCAAAACACTCGATCGATAGAGATGTCATATTTCATGAAAGCATTGAATATCAAATAAAGTAGGAGGCAATGAGCTTTCTATGGCCGATCTAAATTCTGATTCAGCGCAACCAGTATACCAAGACATTGATCCAGATAGTGATGAAAAAGGAGGTGTACAACCTAGTGAAGAAGAACAAGGAGCTGATGGTGCATGTGAAGATGAAATTGCAGAACCTCCACTACAACTTCAAAGGTCAGTAAAGATTCGAAAACCTTCACTTAAAGGAAGGGAATCTAATCAGTTCATCTTTACTTTAGCATCCTTTGCAGCTGAACCTTATAGCTTAATTGAAGCACTAAAGAGTCCCAAACCAGCTAAGTGGAAAGAGATATTGAATTATGAATATAAGTCATTTCAGGTCAACAAAACTTGGAGTTTAACCATGCTTCCTCTTGGGAGAACAAATGGTTGTTCAAGCAAAAACTCAAGGTAGTTGGAACTTGTTATGGGACTTTTTCTCCAAAGCTAAAAGAACATAATGAAATGACCCTTTAGAATTAAAAGGGAGATAGAAATATAAAGGATATTATGATCCTTTGGTAAAAATGAAGATTAATAAAGAAAATTTATAAAAACCCTTTTAAAAAGGAAGGAATAATTGTATTGATTAAATAATTATTATAGTATTCATGGGAGATTTGGAAAGGGCATGGAGTCACTCAAAGAAGAAGGTGGTTTGGTGGGCTATGGGCATTGGAGAAGGGGGCACATAGAGTGTGTCCAACTCAAAGTACAAAGTACACTAGGGATTGTCTTGGCCAAGGCTTGTGTTGAGCATTTACTTTGTTTTGCATATTTAACATCAGAACAACATTCCTCAATGGAGAAATTGAAGAAAATGCAAAGCACTATTCACAACTCTCAAGTATTGATTATAATGATACCTTTTCACCTGTGGTTAATTTCACATCTATTTGAGTTTTTCTTGCTGGCAGGACAATTGAAGACATAGAAATCCATCAAATGGACATCAGAACAACATTCCTCAATGGAGAAATCGAAGATGTCTATATGCACCAGCCAGAAGGATTTATGGTTTTGGGGAATGAAGGGTTGGTGTGCAAGATGAGAAAGACCCTGTATGAACTGAAGAAATCACCAAGAGCTTGGTACCAATGAATCGACAAGTATCTCTGTTCTGCTAGTTTTGAAAAGTAATGCTGATCCAAAAAGACCCTGTATGAACTGAAGCAATCATCAAGAGCTTGGTACCAATGAATTGACAAGTATCTCTGATCTGCTGGTTTTGAAAAGTAATGTTAATGTGTTGAGAACAAATTACTTGAAGATCATATTTGCATTATATGTGGATAATACAGTTATTGCAAGTAATGATCTTAAGCTGTTAATTGATACATAGACAATGTTAGGTTTTGAGTTTGAAATGACTGATCATGGAGAGACTATTGCTTCGGTATTCAAGTTTAACAAGTAGAATTTTTCATTTGACTCCAGTCAGCATGGCTATATGGAGATTGTTTTGAAAAAAAATTGTTGTGGATATGAACAAACCCATAAGAATAATTATGGAGAGTAGTGTCAAACTAACAATTGATGTCTCCACAAACTACCAAAGAAGAAAGAAAGATGACAAGCATCCCATATCAAAGTGCAACGGGCAGCTTTATGTATGCAACAGTCTGCACAAGACCTGACATTGCATATGCAGCAGAAGCTATGGGCTAGTACTCATCAAATCCGGAGCACAACATTGGACTGCGGTCAAGATAACCTTCAAGTATTTGAAAAGGACAGCCTTTCTTAGAATTTGTTTTCAATAAAACAAAGTTTCTTCAAAGATTGTACAAGCAATAAGATATTGTGACATTTATTGGGCAAATGATGTTGATAGCCGAAGATCAACAATCATTAATTGTTTTTACATTGGAAATGGCTCGGTCAATTGGGGAAGCAAAGGGCAGCCAACGGTTGCTTTGTCCAGTATGAAGGCTAAATATATGGTAGCAATGCAAGAAATGAAGGAAATAGTTTGGCTGATGAAGTTGCTCAAAGGTTTTGGATGTGAGCTGCAACAACCTACTATCATATACTGTGATAATCAAACTTTCATAGCTATGACAAGAGATCCCAAGTTCCATGCAAGAATTAAACATATATAGAAATCTAGCAACACTTTGTTTGTGAGAAAACCGAAGATGGAGAAATGGAGTTGAAGTTTTGTGGCACCAAAAGAATGTATGATGACATGTTCAACAAAGGTCTCGAAAGCTCAAAAATAAAAATTGTGCGTTGAGAAGTCTGGAATTGTGACAAACCAGCAACCAATAGATGTTGGCTAAAGTGCGAGTGTTGGAATAATTAGCTGCTATCACTAGTAGTCTAGATTAGGTAGAGAGTCGGTTAATAGGTGCTAGATTAGTAGTAATTTGTTCAGTCCTTTTTGAGTCAATAAAGCCCTAATTCATGTAGTCTTGTTTCAGTTAATAAACCCCTAATTCATGGGATGGTCAGAGAAGTTTATTTCTGTATATCTGTACTTTATATACAACAAATTATATTAATAAAAAAAGGTTTTTTCATGTAATTATTTATTTGTTCTCTTCTCTATCCGCATTTCCTATTACTGGTACGCAAGGTCATATTTTGAATACTTATAAGTCTTGGATCATTGAAGATGAATTCTACAATTCAGCAGTGACACAGGGATCTGAAGCTGGAGATTCATAAACTTTGAACGAAGGGGAAAACTAATGCGAATCTACTTCGATACCTGGGACATGACACCTAGCCAAAAATCAACTGCTTATTTCTAGTGTAGTTATTGTTGTTAGTCTTTTAGAGTAGTGTGGATTCTTATGTGGAAATTGAAATAATAGGAATAAATAGAATTAGAGAAGTATACGGGCGTGCATTAATAGGTGACAAATGTACATCGTTTTTAGTTTAGCTCTGCTATTTTTTTCCTAGTCTATTTCTATTGTAATGGAATATTACGATTTTAAGGAGGATTACAGGACAATGCAATGACTATCCGGGTCTGTGGGAAGGATCCGAAGTTTGATTGACAGCCCAACTATCTATCTTCGCATGCCGGTAACCCACTTTTCTGCGGGCATATTTTAGTTGCACCAAGTCCTTTGATAAATACTAGTAAAGATAATAGAAACAAACTTTAGCACTGAACTTGTGTCACGAGAAAAGTACAAATCAACCTGTAAAATACGACAGAGGCAATAACCTCCTGCCAATCTTAAGTGGAAGAAGTGGAGAACATCAGGTTCCACAAGTGTCCCAATAAATATAAAGAAATCTCATTAAAGCTCTGAAGGAGATGTTCGAAAGTAATATTGAGTTTAAGACTCAGGTATAAAATTTTCAATGTTATTTGACAGTTCTTACTAAAGATCATAAAGGCTTTATTCATAAAGATAACAATCTCATTATAGATGTTCGAGTGCTGTCTATTCTAAGAAAAACTGTGCATACTCTTATTGTAATATGCAATCTGCCTTTTGAGGTGTTTCTTATCCCAGATCTTCATAAGTTCTTTGGATATAACTGTCTTGTTTTCAGATCTGAATGTTGTTCTCTTTGTATATATATATTTTAATTAATATATGCTTCTTTCTCTCTTTTATATATATATATACACACATTCTTTTATGAATTCTTCAAGAATAGGCTTTTTTTTTTTGCTCTTTCCAAAATCAAGTCATTTTTTATCACTTTGAGTTTGCTATGTGTTTTTTAAGAATTTTAACAAGAAAAAGGAGAGGCTTTACAAGGACTGAAGTTGTCCTAACAGCAAGGAGAATTCCTTTCAATCATTTCCACAATACTGGTAGGTAATTTTTGTAGTGATAAGAGAAGTGGGAAGCAAAGAAAATTAGGCTTCAAATTCCTATAATCATAGCAGTTTATTTTTTTTTCACTTTGTTTTGTGTTTTTGCAGGAAATTACAACATGAAAAAGGGTAGAGATATTGTAAGGGTGTTTATCTCTCTGTGGCAAGGAGATTGCTTTTCGACCATTTCCAATCTAAAAAACTCGTTCCCATCACCAAAGGCATGAATCTTCATGCAAAATTGATAGTGGATGTTGAAGGTGACCATACTACCATGAATGTGGTGATTAAAGTTCCAGATACCAATGATCCTATGCCAAGTCTAGGCCACCATTTTAGCAGATTTTGTGAGATTTTTGAATTGTTTCACATGTCAAATTGATGATATTTAGTTCTTAGTTGATTTACTACAAGGCATTTAACAACCAAACAAAGTACTATACATATCAATTCATTTTCCAAAACAACAATTAATCATTTCTCTATTTCTGTGTGATTACAAGTGTCAAGTAAATTCTAGGGTTTCAATTCATCCATGTCTAGTTACTTGTTGAATAGCATAGTTAATGAATTTCATCAAGGTAGCTCATTTGTGGTAGATATATGTAATTGAATGTCTCTGTGACCATTTCTAGATTTTCAATAATCCTTTTAAATGATGAACTATGACAGGATCTTAGTTTAGGGTTTTATCTTGCCACATTTGTTGGTATCATTGCAATGAGAATTTGAAAAATTTCACAACACTTTAGGTGATGGTAAACATTGTTTGTAATGGTATTTTCCTTATTACATATAGATTTTTGAAGTTTGGAAAGCAATTATTAAGTATATTCTTAGATATTGTATTTATGTTGTTATTTTGATGTGTTGTTCTCCTTGGTAGACTATGATTCTATAACCTACAAATAAGGCACCAATCCTAGAAACTTACAACTAACCATATTCTCAAAATGAAAATATCTTTCACCAATAGTTTAGGAATAGGAACATTAGTTTGCATGCTCTTTATGATCTAATGATTAATCTAGGGAAATATTCTTAGTGAGCTTGAAAGTTTTTACCTTGTGAGAATCATGCCACATATTTACATCTTGTAGTCATGAAATAATGTCTTCATCATCTTTATAGAGGTCATATGTGTGGTAGGTTATTCCTTGGTCTAGTGACTACTTTTGAGACTAGATATACATTGGTGCTACTACTATGTTTTCAATATATCTATTTTTAGTTGTGTTTATCCTTGTTAGGAATACTTCTAAGAATACCCTCTTGTGGGTAGTTGAGCCCAATGTGAAGGAGAGAATATTCAATCTTAGCAATTGGCATTTAATCTCACATTTTGTTAATGAGTTGATCAATTCCCCTTCGAAATGACATCTCCTTAGCTTAAAGTGGATTGATTCCTCTAGGAGTGTGAGCAACAACTTTGGGACCAACACATTTCATGACTTTTGTTATACATGAACATAACCCTCACACTTATTTTTAGCGGTTTTGTCATCTATGACACCAATGACTTTCATATCTTTTGGATAGGTTATGCAACTCAAATTTCACTTTTTGTGTTTAAGAACTTTTCTTTTCATAACCAAAAACCTTCATTTTCCTCGAACAATGAAAAAAGGGTTAAGATTGGTTTATAAAAGAGGATCTTTAATAAAAAAATGAGTCTTTAAGCACCATATACACTAACCATAGGGATCTTATCCATAAATTTTGGACATTTCGAGCATCCACAAAAATAGCTATCACATAGATCACAATCCACTATTGTTGCAACATCTTATGCCTAATACTTAAGGTTTTAGCCACACACTAGAAGCTATTAAATTGAAAAGAGTGTTGAAAAAACCAACGATAGATTTAAGAATTAGCCATTGCAAAGGAGGATCCTTTTTCCAGACTATATGCAAAGTTGGAGGTAAATGTTGTAAAGTAATTGTTGATAGTGGTAGTATAGATAACTTGGTCTCTAGTGAAATGGTAGAGAAGTTGGGTTTAAAGAAAAATGAACATCCCAATCCACACCGAGCCTCATGGTTATAAAAGGAAGATCAATCAATAGCAAATAGACAGTGTTTAATGAGTTGTGGATTGGTTAGTGAGATTGGTTCATATGAAAATGAGATTTTCTATGATTTTACGCTTGTGGATGCCCATGTCTTGTTAGGGAGGCCCTAGTAGTTTGATAGGGAGGGTATCCATGATGGGAGATAAATTTTATACCATTATGAAGAATGAAGACAAGTGTAACTTGCTTCCATTGAAAGAGAATGGAAAGGTAGATAGTTTGAACTAAAAAAAGTTATTTTTAGATAAAACCAGGGAGATGGAACCATGGTTAAGATGAATCAAGTTTCACAAAAGTTGGATATTTTGTTGGGGAGATGTGTTGATCACCCTTTCATAAAGTTTTCAAAGGGTGTAGATTGAAGGACATAAATAATAAAAATATGAAAAAATCAACCCAAGAGGTGACTAAATATTTGAAAAGGAATCTTGAAGAAATGGATACCTTGCCAATATTCAACACATAAAATCTATGTTTAGAGAAGGGGGAAAAAATGGTGATGGATTCCAAATAGGGTACGAAGAAAAATGAAAAATATTTCATAGAGATGGAGAAGAAAGCCAACAAAGAGACACTTTGGATCTAAAATAAGCACATGGGATGATCTTAGTTATGAGATTTACAAAATGTTCTTAAGCCTCAAGCTCATAGAAAATTTTCTACTTAAACAATGTGTATATGATTTAAGAGCATTTGGATCTCTAGCAATCCTACACACACATAAGCATTAACCATGTTGGTTATTTTCTAATTTTGTTTTATAGGTCCTATAGTTGATGTAATTTGTATAAATTTTCTTTGTATATAAAAAAAGTTTCATTTTTCCTTAGTTGGGTCCTCAAGCCTAACATGTTTTTCTAGGCATTAAAATCAATTTTGATGGTCATTGGGTCTCTTTGTAATAGATTTCAATCCCTATATTCTAAGTGCCCATGCAATTTGAAGCATAGACTTTTATTCTTGATGATAATCATACTTGTCACCATTCTTAAAACTAGTGGTTATATTTCTTTGACCTTGAACTTCCTATTTCTCATTTCTACTTGACATTATACTAGAGGAGAGGTCATGTTATATTATCTGTGATTGGAAATATCCCTTATTGCTAGGCGTGAGCATTACAATCCTTATAAAATCTTGATTGGTGACTCACAATGTGGTCTTGGCACTTGAAATCATTGCCCATATTATTTAATGACTACCTATGTTAGGCATTGCTAGACATTTTGACTACTTCCTTTGGATTCCCTAGGTCATGCCCTCATGAAAATGAAAGGCTTGAATATACTATTGGTGTTGGGGAAATGGATAAGTATATTAATCAACAAGCTCTAGTTAATAGGTGTAAGAAATTTATTGCCCACTATTATTAAGACACTCTATATGTATGATATTATTATCAATTAGGTCTCATATTTTATGGCAAAGGTCTATGTAAATTGTAAATATCATGGTCATTCACTCAATGGCATTTGCAAAAAGAATTAGTATCACAGATAATTGTGCAAGTGTCATGAATAAATTTAGGGCCTTAAGGGAGGAAATAATAGGTAAATTTATAATGTAGTTTTTAAAATATAGAGATGGTACTATGTAAAGTATATAATTCATTAATTATTAATATTATTTTTAATTTTAAAGTATGTATGTGCATATATATATATTTAAGAACATGTGGCAATTAGAATGATGAAGATTTTTTTTAACCAAACTTTCAATTTAATATTAGTACTATTAAGTAATTCCTCTTCAATAAACACTTTTAGTAGAACTCACATGCAACCTCCAATGTGCATCTCAAATCCTTGGTTGCATCTTTCTTCCTATTTGTGTTTCTTTGAAAGAATTTTATAGCATTCCCAGTCTAGGTCACTTCAACATTCTTCTTGGATACTATTAGGTAGAACAAGCACAAGTCATCTCTTTTATTCTCCATCAATGTGTCAAATATATCCCTCTTCAATACATTCTAAACCTACCAAAACCTTCTCCTAAACTAATCCCTCCATCCCATCAAAAATATAATTTTTGAAACAATTCCACATCTCCCCCTACTCTTCCCTATCTTAATATCACATCCAATTCTTTCAAAATACCAAATCTCAAACCAAATACACTATACCCACTTCTACACTTCCTACTACCCCTCTTCTTCTATGAAACTTCCATATAGAATATATGATAAACCTAATAAATTTTGAGTTCCCAAACCCAAATCATACATCCCTCCCTTTTCATCTATATTCCCATTAGGTCTTCTCATTCCTAATGCACCTTCCTCTTCTATAGCCATATCCTCCATGTCTCATATGGGTTCATTTTCTTTGGAGAATTTTGAGGATGATGATTTTCACAAAGATGAGGCCTACATTAACTATAGTGATTAGATCCATATAGGATTCTTCCCATATATTCGTGCGGTGTATGTTGGAGTTTGTTTCTCAACTTTAGGGGATGATAAAAGGTTACACTCATAGGTGCATGTCAACATACAAGCTCAAGAATCATGTATATTTTTAATGCTCCCATCCCCTTTGTATCCTTATTATATTTGTGTGTTTTCCCTATTCTCTTAGGATGGTGCAAAGTCATTAGTGTTCCTTATAGTTACTCTTATCATGTTGATAAAATTATACCTTCCCTTATCTTTATGTGCATGCTTCTCTATGTTGTCCCTCTTTCCTTTTATTTTCACCCAATGATTTTTGGATAATGAAAATTATCAAGGTGCTTCACCTTGATCATGTTGACCCAAAAGCATAGTTTTCCTTAGTTTTATAAAATCCCATCTCATCTTTCTCCTTTGTGATGCATATTTCTATGAAATTTGGGATGATGCAAAGCATCAAACTTCTCCACCTTCATTGACCTAAAATCACATTTTTCTATCTTTAATGGCTTCCCTATCTCATATTCTTCCTTTTGATGCATTGTTATATGACATTGGGATGATGAAAATAATCAAAGCACTCCACCTTCAACGTGTTACCCAAAAAGCACAATTCCCTTATTGTATGCTCTCTACCTTTCTTCCCTAGTCCTTATGTGATCCCTACATTTCCTCCTTTGTACTTTTATGGTTTGATCATTTAACGATGACACAAATATTAGATTGATTTAAATCCACTCTTGTCATGTCAAGAACAAAAATCATCCACCATTGTTTGATTTATTTTTTTGGACTTTTGTTGATATTGTGTTTTCTTTGATTCTCCTTATGTCCTATTTATTTACACCTTGTTGAGTATTCTATCCTTGTTATGTGTTTTTAACCCTTATTCATCCCACTTATTTTTCCTCGTTTATGTTTTCCCTAAAATATTAAAGCATATTTAATATGTCTCCTTTGCTCACTCTTTTTTCATTCTCCATGATAGCATTGTCACTTACATGCAACATCTTAGCCACACTTCCCAAATAAAATTTCTCAACTTTCTCACATGATCAATTTATCCTTGATCTTTCGAAAATATTCATGTATTTCTTATACTTTTTTCCTTTGCATGCTCTTATCATACATAAAAAATATAAAAACTACATTGAAATTTTTGTGTATTACCATAGGGTATGTGTCTTATGTGCTTAACTAATTGGAAAATGATCACTTATACAACACTATCCATCACACTTTCTCAAATCTATGTTACTTTGAACTACATGCATATATTATCCCTCACCATAAATCCTTATTCAAACACAACTTTATTTGACATTCTCATATTTCCCACCATATATTTCCTTAAATTCAATTCATTCCCTCCTATAATAAATTTCATAGGGAGCATTATCCTCTCTCATATTACACAAACATTGCACAATGTTCAAAGTCCCTCTTCATGATCCTTAAACTATACACTCATGGTTATAATGGTTCTACATGAGCACTATATTATCTACTCTACATTAAAGTAATTATACATGAGTCTTACACCATTGTTGATTAAAAGGATTCTAACACAACCTACCCTAATCATGTATTGTATCCTTCATGGAGGACAACTTGGTAACAACACCATGATAGTCACATAATATGATCCACACAAGTTTTGTTATATTTAATAAAATAGAAATAATTCAATTTTCTTAAGAACAAAAATAAGAAGATGACACTAATTAAATACAAAAAAGATGAGAATTCCAAAATCCAATGTCTATATTAATGGTGTGCAAAAAAAATTAAATGGACTACAATATAGACTAATGGAATGCACAAGTCATGATCACAAGTGTCTAAGAGGAGCAATGAGCTAGAGGATTGGCTCGACATGTAGGAGTAGTAGTGTCAAACAAACTCATCTTGATGAGGGAGAGGTGGAACCTAATTGTCATAAATCAAGGAGATGAATGCAATAGAGGTGATAAATAATTCCAGATCAATCAAAGGGGTTGATATATTCTCTTATTTCCTAAATTACCTAAGTAAATAAATTAAATTTCCTAAGTAAACTTAACATAAGGTGCAATTATATAATTACATCAACACCCCCTTAAGTGCAACTTAAAGAAAAAGAAATGAGCCTAACACGACAAGCCATATGAGGTACCCAACCAAGGTAAAAAGAGAGTGATTATATTGAAGAATGGAATGAAATAAAATTTTAGACTCAATATGACCCATGTCCAAGCTTCAAAAAATGATGTATCTATTTCACATTCCTCAATTCACTAGAAGGGGTAATTTTATTTGTAAAGGGTCTACAAATGGTATCTATTTTTTTTTTTTTTTTTTGGGGGGGGGGGGTTATTCTCTCGGAAACCGGATTGAACCTACTCCTATTTGAGCTAAGCTCTATTTACTGATGTTGATTCCTAAAATTAACACATTTTATTAGGTCTTGGTTCAGAATAAGATTATTAATCTTGATAATTTCATGAAGAGAGGATTTGTTTTCCAAATAGATGTATCATTTTTTAGAGGGTGGATAAAAATTCTACTCATATATTACTGGATTTCTACTTCCCTAGAGAGGTTTGAGAGGACCTCCTTCCCCTCTTCAAAGTTAATTGGGTTTTTTCATAGTATATTCAATGTTCTATTGAATAATGGGTTTCACCCTCCCACTATTCTTCTTTAGAACTCTTATGGATCCTCATGCTACCCCATGTTTCCTAGGGACTATGGAAGGAAATAAATAATGAGATATTTTGGGAGAAGAAATGTGTGCCTAGTAGAGTGGCACATGAAATTGGTTCAACTATTAAGGAAAAAATTATTCTAGGGATAAATAAATTGTCAAATAATCTAAAGTTGGGAGTTTCTAATTATTACTTGGAGATTTCCAAGGCTTGGAACCTTAACTTTTTTATTTCTACCAGGCTATTGAAAAGAGCTAAAACCTCAAAAAACTAGTGTGGTTTTGATACTCTCCTTGCAATTAGAGTGAAGTGAACATCAATGGGGCCTCAAAATTTAACTTGAGACTAAAAGGTTGTGGTGGTGTTCTCAGATATCACAAAGAAAAAGTTATGGTTGCATATTCTATCCATTTGGATAAAAAAAACCATTCTAGCTAATGTTGCAACAACATTCAATGTTATTTGAAAATGGATAATTAAATAGGCATCAAAAAAATTATAGTTGAGGTCCAAATTGTTTGAATAACATTAGTTTCCTTCAAGGTAATAAATCTCCTAGTTGGATTATAGATAATATCATCAAAGATGAACTCATTTTAAGCAATAAATTTGAAAAGTTCTATTTCCAACACATGTTTCATGAAGGTAACAATAATGCCATGTTTTTTTATGAATTAGGGATTCCATAACAAAGGGACTACCAAATGGAATAAAAAATATGTATTATATCAACACAAGCTACTAGATTGATTAGTAATGATGGCCAAAATAATAATTATACCATCTTATGAAGGGAATATATTAAGATCATTTGATGTTTATATGCATCACCTCTAATGATGATCAATTCTATGTCAAGATAATGTGTTCTATTTAGTTCTACAACCATAATCTTACTTCTTTTAGAGAACAATAGTGAGATTGTGTGGAACAAAGTTGATAGTGACAAGGAGAATTTCACCATGGGAGGTGAAATAAATCAAATGGATCCCTTGTCTTATAGTGAGATTCACATGAATGGAGAAGTTCAGAGGACTTTGGTTAGAGAAGGATTAATTCCTTATCTAAAAATACTTAATGGGCATGATACAATGGTGGCTAAACCCTTCAGTTAGGGGTTGAAGGAAATGAAAGGTCTCAATGTAGGGTATAGAACATCTAATAATAGAGGAGATTATTGCACATGTTATAGGGATGTATATGGAGGAAGAAAAATGTTTAAAGATAGGAGGGTTAAGTATGAAGCCATGAAAAATTTCCTTAAGCCTAACAAAAATATTGTTAAACTAAATTTTGGGCATATAAGGAATTCTCTCAAATTATTTTGGGGAGAAGTGACCATGCACAAAATTATGAGACATGTTACTTTCAAATGAAGGTACAACTTATATTTTTCTATGGATAGTATTTTATCCTATTATACCATTTTAGACATAAAATAAGGGTGTCCTCAATCTATGTTCTCTCGCCTTTGAAAACTTCAATAAAAGATTGCAAATGGACTCCTAGTTTAATCCCCCCTCACTAGGGGCTAATCTTCTTGTTAGCCGATATCATGAAAGCTCAAAATCTAAATCTTAAAATTCTTATTATAAATTTTAATTTATGGGAGGATAATGTCAATAGAATTTTGGGTTACTTTGGAACCTCTAAAAGATTTAAACATTCCTTGAAAAATTCCTTTGAGAATTTTGAGAAGAGAGTCCCCACTAATTTGGAAAGTGAGCACTCCTCCTTGAGAGAGATCAATCTAGAATATGATGTGGAAGATGAGATTCAATACATAGATGAGTATGCTAACCCTAGAGAGAGAAAAATAAAGAGATGGGTAGAGAATATTAAGTCCAAATGATAGGTTGTGAGGAGAATGAATATGAAAGGAAAAAATGTGAAAATAATATTTAAGACCATGTATATTGAAGATAGTAATGATAAGGATGTGGTTGAGAGTACTTTAGGAGAATGGTCAATTGGAGGAATAAAGAGAAAAGAAGAAAATGAAAGTTTATTTTTTTGAGATGAGTCAAGAGAATGCTTATCTAGAGGAACAAAGGGTAGAGAAGAAAGGGAAAGCTAAATGTATCCCCAAACCTTCAATTGGTGCAAATTTTCTTGGTATACCATATGCTTCACCCAAAACTCATAAAGACTTATCTTTTATGATAAAAAAAGCTTCTTCTAGGTGAGAACTTGTTGATGTCTTGAGTATTCACATAGTGGAAACCCAACATTTCTTGAAAAAATGTTCTATGTTGAAATCAACATATTAAAATTATATATATATATATATATATATATTATTGAGAAAAGGATTGGTGGAAAGACTTAGATTGAAAGAGAGGAAGTTAGTGGGATGTTTTAGATGCTATGCCAAAAATCAATTTGGATTGAGACCTTTCTAAGATAAAATAGATTAGTGAAAAATGAAAAGTTGAACATGACTAAAGACTGTTTAATCTTGAGATGGAGCTTATAGGTATTAAGGATAATATTAAGGTCATTTAGGTCAACACATGCTTAATCCAAAATACTTTCATAGGAATTAAGATTCTCATAAATAAACTTAATGATCTAATTAAAGAACCTAAGAATCATTGTGTGGTAGACAAGAGCATCAATAATGTTAAGATTGAAAACATCGATCCTAGTGCAAGGACTAAGAACAACAAAAATAAGTCTTGTTAGGAAGAAAAAAGGATCTCCAATATTTTAAATCTTCATCAGAGCTACTAGAAAAATGTGGAGGTAACTGATATCTTGAAATAATTATAGTTTGGGGTGGTTTGTTATTATAATTTTTCCCTTTTCTAGTTCTTGTTTTGGGTGATTTATTTTGTTTTGTTGTTGTTGTTTGGGTTCATGGTTGACAAATATATATTTGTAGTTATTTTATATTTTCCAATAGTTTGTTGGTTATAAAGGGTTCTAGGGTCCCTTCAAAACCTATTTTATCTTATTAAACAAAAACACCCTATAAAAGAGCTCAATAAAGATATTCTTAGCAAGTTACACTATTTAACACTTTATGAATAATGTGATTACAAAGCTTGAATCTATTTTTTTATAGATTAGAATATCTAATGTAGAATAGAAAATCGAAAATAAAATAAAATAAGAAATAAGAAAAAATAGCTAGATCCAATGAACTGTACTAAAAACATTGAAGAAGGGACTCAAATCCAAGTCACATTTCTTAGCATAATGAGGTCTAGACGTTTAAATAATTGAGATTATGTAGCTAAATATGTGAAAATGATGATTTTATAAAAAATATAGGTTTCATGAGTAGAAATTGATTACATTACTCTAAATTAATCATAAAAATAGAATATTTCAAAAAATTACTCAAAAAAATACTTAGTGGTAGGCTAGTGTTCGGGAGGTAGAAAATTGGTAGCATTGATAACTAAGGGGGCATGTGGGGAGCAATCGATGATCCTATGATACTTGAAAAGGTGATAGACTTAAGAAGAGGTTGGATGGATGGCCAACAATGTAAAGTTTGAGCAATGCAAGAGTTGGGAATTGGTGGCATAGAAGGATGCTAAAGAAATAAAGAACTAGTGGTTTCCAAAACCTAAGTTTTACCACCAAAATTATTAAGATGCCATTTATAGTGAGTTGGGTAGGGGATTAGTGGTCATGGGTCCCAAAATCATTGCTCATAGTAGGATTCATACCCTAATTTAGCAAGGTATGTAAATAAACAATACTCAACACCTTTTTTTAAAAACACATTTCATTTTTTTTAAATAGAAAATTAAAAAACAAATCACAATATTTTTTTCTAAACTTGCATTAGTCTTGCAACCATGTAGGTTGTACAACATCCTTAGGAAACCTTTTTACATTTCCTAAGTTTGGATTTGATTTAGATAATTTTATAGTTAATTAGTAGGTTTTGATGCATTTTGAATGAAAAATAGTGATATTCATTTTGCTCAAAAATTATTTAAAAAATAATTTTCTTACAAAATATAAAACAAAACCCTACCAAAAAATAGTTATTATTGAATTTATAATTTTTAGTGGGGATGAAATAAAATTCAATCTTATCTAACTTGACCCTTCTAAATGTAATGGAATATTCCATTTCTTTCCCAAAATCTTCCTACAATGAGTGATCTAAAAATGCCTAATTTGCAAGACTATAAAACATAGGTAAAAGAAGCATAAAAAATATCCCAAAATAAATTAATTGACACCTAAACTATCATACAATGATACCATGTTATATTTAATAAATAACTAATAATTTATTAAATATACCTACCAACAAATATAAGATGATACTAATTCAAATGTAAACAATGGGCATCAATAACTTAGGACGAAAAGTGCATTATAGGAGTAGTGAACTAGAGGATCTACTCAACCTGTAGGAGAAGTGGTTTCAACTGAACTCATCTTGATGATAGAGAGGTGGTTCCTAACTACCATCAACCAAGTATATGACAGAGTAAAGTTGGAAAAGAATCCCATAAATCAAGGGAGTTGACATGTGCTCTTATTACATAATTTACCTAAGAAAATAGAATTTATAATTATATAATTACACCAATAAATCTAAAGTCTATTTAATCTCTACTTTATTTCTTGGAGCCACATTTTTTCCTACTACATGAGCCCCTACTAGATTAAAAAAATTAAATAAAAATTGGCTAAAAATGTGTGTATAATTACTCTTTAGTATATTTTCATGGTGTCCATTGGTTTATCTTTATCTCTACATTGTAGATTTCATGACAACAATCACATGAGAATAGATAGATGAAATCAAGTACAAACTATTTAGTGTCATTCTTTTTAGTTATAATAAATATAATTTCTATTTACTTTAGTATACTTTATTTTTCATAGATCATATGTTTGCTAAAGTGGTGGCAATATGTAGAGTAAAAAAGTACAAGGTTGGTACTTTTCTCTATTATTTGGTAGTCAATTTAGTGTCCTCTTTTTATAAGGATAATTTCAATCATTTTCAAACACTTGGAGCATGAATCATCATTAACCAATACCTCATGAACACTATAACACTTAAACACCATCCTCAAAAAAATTTAATTCTTTCTATCATCTAGCATGCTAGTGGATCATAGAGTTTTGACAAGACCAAATACTTGCATCTCTTGACTTCAAACTTCACATTTCCAACCAAATAATTTGTTGGGATTAAGGAGTCTCAACCTTAGAGTCCTAACATTGATTTATTTGTATTATTTTAAATGCCTATGGTGTTATGTCACTAATTGGGACCCATTGATTGGGTGGCATCCCTGTTGGAGGTGACTGGATGACACAACATCATTTCAAGTGGACATAGCAATCCTAATTTGGAATCTATGACATATGACAAATTCTATGATGTGTCATAATGCATCTTTGAATGCATGGGTGAAAGTTGGCACCCAAGTTGGGTTATGACGGGATGTAAGAGAATTGGCTATTTTTAGCCAATTATGATAAATTCTCTTACAGTTGTAAGTGTTGTCAGCTATGAAAGATTCTATGACAGTTGTAAGATGTGTAAGGCATCTTTCATAGCCTATTTTTAGCATATTCTAGGTGCCCAAGCTTGGAAGAAGAATATTTTCATGTTAGAAACTTGTCGGGGGTGTAAGGGAATGTCACATATTTCCAAATGCATGTCTAAGGTGTTGGAAATTGTGCCATGTGGATTTGGAATCCCATCACCTTCTAGATGCTTCTTGAAGCTTGTATCACTCTATTTATTGAATTCCTTGAGTTGTAGAATGTATAGTTTGTTTGCAGGTAACAAAGTGCTACCAATATTACTCCAAAATAGGTGTTCATGTTGAAGCACTTGTTGAAGAAGCTTTGTACTTCATGATATGTTGTAACTCCTATTTGATATAATAGAGAAGTATTGTGCTTTTGGAGGGTGAGGTTTTTTACCTGAAAAGGTTTTCCCCACAATATATTTGGTGTCACTATTTTTATGCATTGTTGCTATTCTATTTCCATTATTCTCTATGTGCTTCTCTAGTTGTAACTATTAAAGGTGTTAAAATAAATTTGTGTAACTCTCCCCTACTTAGATTAGTGTAGGAAGTTGTTTCTACTCACTCGACTTCCTTTTAGTTGGTATCAAAGCCCGACCAGCCTTGGTTCCTTTGTTGGGTAGAAGGGTTTTTTGAGCTAATCTTTGTTTCAATGGGAGTTTTGTAGAAGAGTGTCTTTTGTAACCTTGTTGGGAAGAGATGGCAAGCACATCTAGGAGATTGAGATGGAAAAATTTAACGGTGGTAATTTTGAGTTATGGAAGCTCAAACTAGAAGACATGTTAGTAGACTGAGACTTATGGCTTGCAATTTCTAGAACAAAACCTTTAGGCATGAAACAAGAGGATTAAGATATCATGGATAGGAAAGACAAGGGTCTTATTAGAATATGTTTGGTTGATTCCATCCTCCTAAATTTCCATGAAGATAAAACTTTTGCTTCTCTATGGAAGAAGCTTGGTGATGTCTATCAAGCTAAATCTCTAGTAAAGAAGCTTTTACTGAGAAAGAAGATGTATTCTCTAAAAATGGAAGAAGGAAGATCCATTGCAAATCACCTAAACTCTTTTAACAAGTTGGTTGCACAACTGGGTTCTGTTGGAGACAAAATAAATGCACAAGACTTTTTTGTTTGTTGCCAGACTCTTGGGATCACCTGGTAATGGATATTGGAATCACTACTTCCACCTTCAAGATGAATGAGGGTTTTGCCTCAATACTATCTAAGGAGATGTAAAGGAAGTCTTTTGAGATGACCAAAAGAGAGAAGCAAAAAGAAAGACAAGAAATCTAAGTCAAAGTCTCTTAGGAGATCAAAGTCTCCTAGTAAGAAGTACAAGGTAAAATGTTGGAATTATGGTGAAACTAGTCACATTCAGAAAGATTGCAAGAAGGAGGAGAAGAAGAAAAACAAATCTTTCTCTGATTTTGAATCTGAGAAATCATCCCACGATGATGGAGAAGCTTTTATTGCAGCCTTGGCAGCCCATGCATAGGATGATGTGTGGTTGATAGATTTAAGTGCATCTTTTCACATAACTTCTCATAGAGATTGGTTCTCAAAGTATGAGGAGTTAAATGGTGGAGAGGTGTACCACTGCATGTTATTTGATCAATAGATCTTCTACATCAATGCTTGTTGCAAAGACACCCATGGAGGCGTCGCCTGGTAAAAACTAAAAAGCCTTTGATGAGACATCTCAAAGTATTTGCTTGTGAAGCTTACGATCATGTTCCGATTGAGAAGAGGTCTAAGTTGGAGAACAAGGTTGTTAAGTGTATCTTTATTAGCTATGGTGTCAATGTGAAAGGGTACAAGCTTTGGGATCCAGAAGCACAGAAAGTTATCTACAACAAAAGTGTGATCTTCGAAGAGATGAAACCTCCCTCTGTTGAGCTACAACCAGAGAAAGAGGAGAAATAGAAGGAGGTGGTTTAGATTCCACATACTCCAAAGAAAGAAGAACCAAGTTCTCCTATTGGGCCAGATGATGAGGAGAGCTCAAGTAGCTTTGAAAGTTCTGAAGAAGAAGGATAACCTCAACCTCAACCTTTGAGGAGGTCTACATAAGTTAGGCTGCAACTAGAAAGGTTTGGGTATTCATTACTAGATTCTAGTTGCATATTTTCCTTGTCTACTAATACTGATGAGCCTAAGACAGTTAGAGAGGCAATAGGTATGAGAGATTCAGATTCCTAGATGCAATCCATGGATGAAGAGATGGCTTCTTTAAAGACAAACAAGACATGGGATCTGGTACCTTTTCCTACTAGATGTAAACCTATTGGTTGTAAATGGGTTTTCAAGAAAAAGTGTGGTCATGATGGCAGTGTTGAGAAGTATAAGGCATGGTTCATCGCTAAAGGGTATTCCCAAGTGGAGGTAATTGATTATAGGGAGATATTCTCTCCTGTAGCAAAGCTCACATCTATCTAGATTTTGTTGTCACTTGTAGCTACTTATGACTTAGAAGTGGAACAGATGGATGTGAAGAAAACGTTCCTTCATGGTGATTTGGAGGAAGAGATTTACATGTCACAACTAGAGCATTTCATTGAAAAAGGTAGAAAAAAATTGGTTTGCAAACTGAAGAAGTCTCTTTATGGTTTGAAATAGACTCCTAAAATGTGGTATCATAAGTTTGATACTTATGAGTTGTCATTGGGATTTTAGAGATCTAAATCTAACCATTGTGTGTACTTTAAAACCGATAATGGTCACATTCTCATTATTGTTCTATACGTAGATGATATGTTTTTTACTAGGAATAGTAAAAGTATGGTTTCAGATTTGAAGTTTCAGATGTTAGCATAGTTTGAGATGAAAGACCTAGGTGCAACTAGGTACATTTAGGGAATGGAAATCATGAGAGACAAAGCTAACATAAAGCTTTGGTTAAGCTAGACCAAGTATGAGAACTTGGTGTTGGAGAGATTCAACATGGTAGATTGTAGACAGTTAGTTGCTCCTATGATGCAAGGGAAAAAACTTTTTGTGAATGATTGTCCAAAGTCTCCTACTAAGATGGAGGACATGACTACAGTACCATATGCAAGTGTAGTTCACAGTCAGATGTATGCAATGGTGTGTACAAGACCAGACATTGCCCAAGCAGTGGGAGTCTTTAGCCATTTTATGGCTAATCCTAGATGAGTACAGTGGGATGTTGTTAAGAGAGTGTTCAAATATTTATGGGGTACTTTCAAGTATGCCTTATTTTTTCATGGTTATCCTACTAGACCTCAACATTTTGTGAGAATTCAAGGATATGTGTATTTAGATTGGGCGGGTGACATTGATAGTAGAAGATCCACTAGTGGTTATGTATTTATGATGTTTGGTGGTGCTATCAGTTGGATGAGTAAGTGGTAGTCCATAGTCGTAATGTCCACAATAGAGGAAGAGTATATGGAAGCCACTCATGTGTGTAAGGAATCCATTTGGATTAATATATTGTGTTATGATATTGGTTTAGATGTAGGAAATATTATTATTTGTTGTGACAGTCAAAGTGCAATTTTCTTAGCAAAGAATCCTACCTTCCATGCCAGAACAAAGCACATTGATGTTCAATATCATTTTTTTCATGATATGGTAGAAGATGGAAAGGTTAACCTAGAGAAGGTTGACACTTTGGTGAATGTTGCAAATGCACTAACAAAACCAGTGAGCACAAAGAAGTTCAAATGGTGTTCTAATTCCATGGGCCTTGGCGCCCTAAGCAGATGATTTTGTATGACTCTTGGTAGGTCTTCGAAAAGTGGGAGAATGTTGGGATTAAGGTGTCTCAACCTTAGAGTCCTAACATTGATTATTTGTATTATTTAAATGCCTTTGGTTTCATGTCACTACTTGGGACCCACCTGTCGGGTGACATCCCTGTTGGAGGTGATCGGATGACACATAATCATCCCAATTGGACATATAGGCATCCCACTTTGGAATCTATGACACATGATAGGTTCTATGACACATCATAAGGCATCTTTGAATGCATGGGTTAAATTTGGTGCCCATGTTGGGTTAGGACAAGATAAGAGAATTAGCTATTTTTAGTCAATTATGACAGATTCTCTTACAATTGTAAGTGTTGTTGGCTATGATAGATTCTATGACAGTTGTAAGTTGTATAAGGCATTTTTCATAGCCTATTTTTAGCATATTCCAGGTGCCCAAGCTTAGAAGAATAATATTTTCATGTTAGACACTTGTCAGGGGTGTAAGGGAATATGTCACATGTGTCCAAATGCATGTCTAAGGCGTTGGAAATTGTGCCATGTGGATTTGGATGCCCCTCACCTTCTAGATGCTTCCTGAAGCTTGTATCACTCTATTTATTGAGTTCCTTGAGTTGTATAATGCATAGTTTGTTTACAGGTAACAAAGTGTTGCCAATATTACTCCAGAATAGGTGTTCGTGTTGAAGCACTTGTTGAACAAGCTTTGTACTTCGTGATATGTTGTAACTCCTATTTGATATAATAGAGAAGTACTATGCTTTTGGAGGGTTGGGTTTTTTACCTGAAAGAGTTTTCCCCACGGTATATTTGGTGTAACTATTTTCATGCATTTT
>VDFB02281492.1:730172570-730186914 GCA_007258455.2 Sequoia sempervirens | reverse complement strand
TTTTTTATGTATGATAAGGGAATGCAAAGGAAAAAAGTATAAGAAATACATGAATATTTTGGAAAGATCAAGCATAATTTGATCATGTGAGAAAGTTGAGAAATTTTATTTGGGAAGTGTGGCTAAGATGTTGCATGTAAGTGACAATGCTATAATGGAGAATGACAAAAGAGTGAGCAAAGGAGACATATTAAATATGCTTTAATATTTTAGGGAAAACATAAATGAGGAAAAATAAGTGGGATGAATAAGGGTAAAAAACACATAACAAGGATATAATACTCAACAAGGTGTAAATAAATAGGACACAAGGAGAATCAAAGAAAACACAATATCAACAAAAGGCCAAAAAAATAAACCAAACAATGGTGGATGCTTTTTGTTCTTGACATGAAAAGAGTGGATTTAAATCAATCTAATATTTGTGTCATCTTTAAAATCAAACCATAAAAGTACATAGGAGAAATGTAGGGATCACATAAGGACTAGGGAAGAAAGGTAGAGAGCATACAACAAGGGAATTGTGCTTTTGGGGTAACACGTTGAAGGTGGAGTGCTTTGATTCTTTTCATCATCCCAATGTCATATAACAATGCATCAAAAAGGAAGAATATGAGATAGGGAAGCCATTCAAGATAGAAAAATGTGATTTTAGGTCAATGAAGGTGCAGAAGTTTGATGATTTTCATCATCCCAAATTTCATAGAAATATGCATCACAAAGGAGAAAGATGATGAGATCTTGATTTTATAAAACTAAGGACAACTATGCTTTTGGGTCAACATGATCAAGGTGAAACACCTTGATAATTTGCATTATCGAAAATCATTGGATGAAAATAAAAGGAAAGAGGACAACATAGAGAAGCATACACATAAAGATAAGGGAAGGTATAATTTTATCAACATGATGAGGTAACTATAAGGAACACTAATGACTGCGATTCAATAGAATAGGGAAAACACACAAATATAATAAGGATAAAAGGGATGGGAGCATTAAAAATATACATGATTCTTGACTTGTATGTTGACATGCACCTATGAGTGTAACCTTTATCATCCCCTAAAGTTGAGAAACAAACTCAACATACACCACCCAGAATATATGAAAGAAGAATCTATATGGATCTAATCACTATAGTTAATGTAGGCCTCATCTTTGTGAAAATGTCATCATCTCAAAATTCTCAAAGAAAATGAACCATATGATACATGGAGGATATGGCTATAGAAGAGGAAGGTGCATTAGGAATTGAGAAGACCTAATGTGAATATAGATGAAAGGGAGGGATGTATGATTTGGGTTTGGGAACTCAAAATTTCTTAGGTAAATATAAGTATATTCTATGGAAGTTTCATAGAAGAAGGGTAGTAGGAAGTGTAGAAGTTGGTTAGTGGATTTGGTTTGAGATTTGGTATTTTTGAAAAGAATTGGATGTGATATTAAGATAGGGAAGAGTAGGGGAGATGTGGGATTATTTCAAAATTATATTTTTGATGGGATGGAGGGATTAGTTTAGGAGAAGGTTTTGGTAGTTTTAGAATGTATTGAAGAGGGATATATTTGACACATTGATGGAGAACAAAAGAGATGACTTGTGCTTGTTCTACCTAATAGTATCCAAGAAGAATGTTGAAGTGACCTAGATTGGGAATGCTATAAAATTATTTCAAAGAAACACAAATAGGAAAGAAAGATGCAACCAAGGATTTGAGATGCACATTGGAGGTTGCATGTGAGTTCTACTAAAAGTGTTTATTGAAGAGGAATTACTTAATAGTACTAATATATTTAAATTGAAAGTTTGGTTAAAAAAATCCTCATCATTCTAATTGGCACATGTATATATATATATTATATATATATATATACATCCTTTAAAATTAAAAATACTATTAATAATTAATGAATTATATGTACTTTACATAGTACCATCTCTATATTTTAAAAACTACATTATAAATTTACCTATTATTTCCTCGCTTAAGGCCCTAAATTTATTCATGGCACTTGCACAATTATCTGTGATACTAATTCTTTTTCCAAATACAATTGAGTGAATGACCATGATATTTACAATTTACATAGACCTTTGCCATAAAATATGAGACCTAAATGATAATAGTATCATACATATAGAGTGTCTTAATAATAGTGGGCAATAAATTTCTCACACCTATTAACTATAACTTGTTGATTAATATACTCATCCATTTCCCCAACACCAATAGTATATTCAAGCCCTTCATTGTCATGAGGGCATGACCTAGGTAAATCCCAAGGAAGTATTCAAAATGTCCAGCAATGCCTTAACATAGGTAGTCATTGTGCCAAGACCACATTGTGAGTCACCAATCAGGATTTTATAAGGATTGTAATGCTCATGCCTAGAAATAAGGGACATTTCCAATCACAAATAATATTACACAACCTCTCCTCTAGTATAATGTCAAGTAGAAATGAGAAATAGGAAGTTCAAGGTCAAAGAAATATAACCACTAGTTTTAAGAATGGCGACAAGTATGATTATTATCAAGAATAAAAGTCTATGCTTCAAATTGCATGGAAACTTAGAATATAGGGATTGAAATCCATTACAAAGAGACCCAATGACCATCAAAATTAATTTTAATTCCTAGAAAAAACATGTTAGGCTTGAGGACCCAACTAAGGAAAAATGAAACATTTTTTATATACAAAGAAAATTTATACAAATAACATCAACTATAGGACCTATAAAAAAAATTAGAAAATAACCAACATGGTTAATGCTTATGTGTGTGTAGGATTGCTAGAGATCCAAATGCTCTTAAATCATATACACATTGTTTAAGTAGAAAATTTTCTATGAGCTTGAGGCTTAAGAACATTTTGTAAATTTCATAACTAAGATCATCCCATGTGCTTATTTTAGATCTAAATTGTCTCTTTGTTGGCTTTCTTCTCCATATCTATGAAATATTTTCATTTGTCTTCGTACTCTATTTGGAATCCATCACCATTTTTTCCCCTTTCTCTAAACATAGATTTTATGTGTTGAATATTGGCAAGGTATCCATTTCTTCAAGATTCCTTTTCAAATCTTTAGTCACCTCTTGGGTTGATTTTTTCATATGTTTATTATTTATGTCCTTCAATCTACACCCTTTGAAAACTTTATGAAAGGGTGATCAACACATCTCCCCAACAAAATATCCAACTTTTGTGAAACTTGATTCATCTTAACCATGGTTCCATCTCCCTGGTTTTATCTAAAAATAACTTTTTTTAGTTCAAACTATCTACCTTTCCATTCTCTTTCAATGGAAGCAAGTTACACTTGTCTTCGTTCTTTATAATGGTATAAAATTTATCTCCCATCATGCATACCCTCCCTATCAAACTACTAGGGCCTCCCTAACAAGACATGGGCATCCACAAGTGTAAAATCATAGAAAATCACATTTTCATATGAACCAATCTCACTAACAAATCCAAAACTCATTAAACATTGTCTATTTTCTATTGATTGATCTTCCTTTTATAATCATGAGGCTCGGTGTGGATTGGGATGTTAATTTTTCTTTAAACCCAACTTCTCTACCATTTCACAGAGACCGAGTTATCTATACTACCACTATCAACAATTACTTTACAACATTTACCTCCAACTTTGCATATAGTCTGGAAAAAGTATCCTCCTTTGCAATGGCTAATTCTTAAATCTATCGTTGGTTTTGTCAACACTCTTTTAAGAGCTTCTAGTGTGTGGCTAAAACCTTAAGTGTTAGGCATAAGATGTTGCAACAATAGTGGATTGTGTTAATGATATAGCAGCTTCGGTAGCTCCTTCCAGCTCAGCTCCTCATGGAAATATAATTGAATGGTAGCCGTTGGCTATTCAAGATATATTTATTATTATTGTTTATCCTAACACTGTATAGCCGACATGAGTAGATACTAATTCATCTTGATATGTTATCAAGAAGACATTTAATGCGTGTTTATTATTTGAGGCCGACCTCTTGTGAAGAGGCATGTATATTCATTCAGGCCGTCATATAATATTTATCAAGGTCATCATATGTTATTAAGGCCGACCTATCTTATATTGTTTATGATTATATTGAGGCTGAAATTATTGAGTTGTAATTGACATTTACTTTGGCCGACCTTATGATAAGAAGAGGTGCGACCTCTCCAAGATGTATACATATACAAGACCATTCGTCCATTGTAATCAACCTAGTGGAGTTCGATTATTCACATTAGTCTTGCATCATAAAGTTCGATCAGTCCAGATGATAAAGTGTGAATATATGATTAAGTGCGAATGGTTAAAGGGTGAATATATTACACAGTGCAAAGTGATCATATGCTATACAAATATTTCATATAGTGCGAAGCATTATGTTAATGTGAATTCATACATTGCAGGTTGAGAACCATTTCACAGAGTAAAGTTCATGGAGGTGTGAATTTCTGTAGACCTGTATTCTGTATCTACCATATGCGAACTTTTGTAGGTATATGCTCTATCAAGTGTGAGTTCCAATCAGAACCTCTACATCAGATTGTGAATTATTGTGAACTCTTATACTATCAGAATCTGAAGTGCCAGTTTGATATTTGTTGTTGCAACTTCTGTAGGTGCTGAATATTGGTCTAGAGTTATACCTAATTGTAAAGTGATCTGTTGTCATTATTTATATATATAAGAGAGATCTTTGTTGTTGGGTTTTTCTCTCTCAAGAGGAGGGTTTTCCCAGGGTAACTGCTGTGTTGTTGTCTTTGATTTTGAATTATTTTTTGTGCATTAAATCTGATCACTTAAATTTAACATGGTATCAGAACAGGTTTATGCATGATCCTAATCAGATTTGTTATGCAAATTAGAAATTGATATCTAGGAAAGAATTGAGCTTTTGCGGAAGTTGTTATTGGATGAAGCTAATACACGTCTAGTGGAGAACACCTCTTTCATTGTTGTAGCTGGTGTTGTGAAAAAGTCTCACAGTTGACCTGACATTGCTCTCAGATTTCATTCACAGTCCTGAATTAACAGGTCCCTAGGTTTCTACCATGAGTTGGATAATCTGTGATGTGTTCCATGCTTACTACAACCAAGGGATAACTTCAGTTCTGAAGTTCCAATGTAGTTATGGTCATGTGAAAGCAATAATGGGCCTGTGTTCAAACCGTGAAGGTTGTGTGTTGATCTGTGTGCATAAGCAGCGTGTCTTCATCAAAAGATAAGTATTTATTACTTGCTGAGTTATTCCATTTATTTGAATCTTATGTGATTAGAATAGAAAGATTGTAATTTCTTTTGATTTGTGCTCTCTAGCAGAAAGATTTTTTGAAGAATTCAGGGGTAGATTAGAATGTCCAGTATTTGTCATGTCTCATGCTGGTGTAAGATCTCTTAAGAAACATCACACAGCTGAGGTCTCACTGTTGTTTTAGCTTCTCCTTTTGGACATTGGATCTGACCTTGGGTCAGATATGATCTGAAAAGCATTATGATTTCAACAAGATAAGTATCTTATTCTGTTCATTCTTGTTTTTGAAATCTAGGACAAAAATTTCAGTCTGTAGAGTTGTGCATATCTGATGTCGCTTATTTGGTTGTGTATGCATTGTAAGATCATGTTTTCTTTTGAATAGTGTTTAGCAAATGGGATAAGACCCTTTGGAGGCACCATTCTTTATGAGTTGTTTCATGCTAGATTCCTGAGTATGACTCAGAAATAAAAGGAAAACTACAAGAATGATTGTGATTGACTGTGATAGAGCCTTGATTCCTTGAGAGGTCTGGTTCTACATTCTGGCTGCATAATGCAGCTAATAATTCTGTGTTGAGCAAATTGTCTCTTGTTGTGTTGAGTTTAGCACCTCCAAGAGTAGTAAAGATAGAAGGAAGATATATCAAAATCAATAAAGATAAGTTTCTTTATCCCCTTAGTTTGATCCTTTGATATATTTCTCCTTCAGGTTGTTTTATTCATGTTCTAACATTGTGCATAAATTCTTATGTAACCTGAGACAGTAAACCTTGTATGATTCTAGTCTTGATATTTCTTTGGATAGCCATAAACTGTTAGTAATCTCTCTCTAAATGCTTTGTGAATAGCTAGAAGCAGGAAAGTGATGAGAGATTGCTTAGTGATGAAAAGATTGAGGCATCTTATGAGGAAGTTATGCCAACCAAAGAAATGATCAAGCATGAAGTCACAACTTGTAGCCATGGGACTAAGTTGGTGAGTAGAGGGAGTTCACTTCCAGAAGTCTTCTTTGCAATCTCTAAAGCAGGGATCAAGAGGGAGTTTTGTAACTCATTGAAAAGAAGTGAAGATTATTGTATTGCACAGCTGCTGAGATCATAATTGCTCAAGATTGTCATCTGGATCTGTCATTGGTAGCTCCGCAAACCTATTCATAATAGTGAGACCTAGAATGAGGTCAAGGAGGACTATCCTGAACTCTCTACAGTACCAGAGGTGTGCGCTGGAAAACATTTATCTAAGTCAAAGTGTTGCAGGCAATCTTGGGCGAAGAGGTCAGAAGGTTGATGCAAGTGCTTGAAGATTCAGAGGGAGCTTACTGAGCCTGAAGAAGATGGTAATCTTGTTGCAGCTAAGCATATCCTGAGACACTTGCATGGCACAGTTAGATATGGATTGAGATATTCTTCAGGTCAGGTCTGCTATGACTTTTTGGTGTAGCAAGAAGCAGTCTTCAGTAGGACTGAGTACAACAGAGGCCGAGTTCATTGCAGCTTGCATGGCAACTCAGCAAGTAGTGTGGCTTCGTAAGCTCCTTGCAAGATTGTTTGGACAATCAATGGAGCCTACTATTATTCATTGTGATAATCAGAGTTGTGTGAAGCTTTCTGTCAATCCTGTGTTTCATGACAGATCCAAGCATGTTGAGATCAAGTACCACTATATCAGAGATATGGTACTGCGGAAGGCTGTACAGCTGAGGTACATTAGCACTGATGAGTAGACGGTAGATATTCTCACCAAGCCTCTCACCAGAATAAAGTTTGTATACTTTTGAGACAAGCTTGGTATGGTGGAGAATCCAGCCTTGACTGAGTATGAGTCTCAGTATCAGTGAGCCTTGCTTAATGAGTTCTTCTCTGTGAGAGAAGTTCGAGGTGAAATCCCTTGTTAATGCATTTTCTTCTATGACAGAAGAATTTGAGGTGAAAGCCCTTGTTTCCACCCTATGAGTTGAGTCATGGCGGATGTCATGTGTGTGACTCCATGACATATGTTGTACTTGTGTTTCACCCTTTGAGAGAGTCATGGTGAAAGTCACGTTGAGGTGACAACATCATGCAAGTGATGAACACTTGTACTTACTATTGCACTTTCTTCTGTGATGGAAGAATTTGAGGTGAAAGCCCTTGTTTCCACCCTCTGAGCTGAGTCATGGTGGATTTCATGTGTGTGACTCCATGACAACATCACGTGAGAGAGTCTGTGATGATCTTCTTGTACTTGTGTTTCACCCTCTGGGAGAGCCATGGTGAAAGTCACGTTGAGGTGACAACATCATGCAAGTGATGAACACTAGTACATACCATACATGGGTGTAGCCATGATGGTTGATATCACATTGAGGTGATATGCTTTCATGATGAGGTGATAAGCTCCTTTCTATACATGGGTATAGCCATGGTGGTCAATACCACAATGAGGTGATATACCATTTCACACATGGATGTAGCCATGATGTTTGTCATCACATTAAGGTGATATTCTTCTCTTTATATCTGATTGTAGGTAATGATGAGATGACTTATATTGTACAGCTGGAAGTTCTCTCCCTAGCTAAGAGGGAGTGTTAATGATATAGCAGCTTCGGTAGCTCCTTCCAGCTCAGCTCCTCGTGGAAATATAATTGAATAATAGTCATTGGCTATTCAAGTTATATTTATTATTATTGTTTATCCTCACACTGTATAGCCGACATGAGTAGATACTAATTCATCTTGATCTGTTATCAAGAAGACATTTAATTCATGTTTATTATTTGAGGCCGACCTCTTGTGAAGAGGCGTGTATATTCATTCAGGCCGTCATATAATATTTATCAAGGCCGTCATATGTTATTAAGGCTGAGTTATCTTATATTGTTTATGATTATATTGAGGCCGACATTATTGAGTTGTAATTGACATTTACTTTGGCCGACCTTATGATAAGAAGAGGTGCGACCTCTCCAAGATGTATACATATACAAGACCATTCATCCATTATAATCAGCCTAGTGGAGTTCGATTATTCACATTAGTCTTGCATCATAAAGTTCGATCAGTCCAGATGATAAAGTGTGAATATATGATTAAGTGCGAATGGTTAAAGGGAGAATATATTACACAGTGCAGAGCGATCATATGCTATACAAATATTTCATACAGTGGGAAGCATTATGTTAATGCGAATTCATACATTGCAGGTTGAGAACCATTTCACAGAGTAAAGTTCATGGAGGCGTGAATTTATGTAGACCTGTATTCTGTATCTGCCAGATGTGAACTTCTGTAGGTATATGCTTTGTCAAGTGTGAGTTCCTCTCAGAACCTCTACATCAGATTGTGAATTATTGTGAACTCTTATACTGTCAGAATCTAAAGTGCCAGTTTGATATTTGCTGTTGCAACTTTTGTAGGTGCTGAATATTGGTCTAGAGTTAGACCTAATTGTAAAGTGATATGTTGTCATTATTTATATATATAAGAGAGATCTTTGTTGTTGGGTTTTTCTCCCTCAAGAGGAGGGTTTTCCCAGGGTAACTACTGCGTTTTTGTCTCTGATTTTGAATTATTTTTTGTGCATTAAATCTAATCACTTAAATTTAATAGATTGTGATCTATGTGATAGCTATTTTTGTGGATGCCTGAAATGTCCAAAATGTATGGATAAGATCCTTATGGTTAGTGTTTATGGTGCTTAAGGACTCTTTTTTTTTTTAAAGATCCTCTTTTATAAACCAATCTTAACCCTTTTTTCATTGTTCGAGGAAAATGAAGGTTTTTGGTTATGAAAAGAAAATTTCTTAAACACAAAAAGTGAAATTTGAGTTGCATAACCTATCCAAAAGATATGAAAGTCATTGGTGTCGTAGATGACAAAACCGCTAAAAATAAGCATGAGGGTTATGTTCATGTATAACAAAAGTCATGAAATGTGTTGGTCCCAAAGTTGTTGCTCACACTCCTAGAGGAATCAATCCACTTTAAGCTAAGGAGATGTCATTTCGAAGGGGGAATGATCAACTCATTAAAAAAATGTGAGAGATTAAATGCCAATTGCTATGATTGAATATTCTCTCCTTCACTTTGGGCTCAACTACCCCCAAGAGGGTGTTCTTAGAAGTATTCCTAACAAGGATAAACACAACTAAAAATAGATAGATTGAAAACATAGTAGTAGCACCAATGTATATCTAGTCTCAAAGTTGTCACTAGACCAAGGAATAACCTACCACACATATGACCTCTATAAAGATGATGAAGACATTATTTCATGACTACAAGATGTAAATATGTGGTGTGATACTCACAAGGTAAAAACTTTCAAGCTCACTAAGAATATTTCCCTAGATTAATCATTGGATCATAAAGAGCATGCAAACTAATGTTCCTAATCCTAAACTATTGGTGAAAGATATTTTTCATTTTGAGAATATGGTAAGTTGTAAGTTTCTAGGATTGGTGCCTTATTTGTAGGTTATAGAATCATAGTCTACCAAGGAGAACAACACATCAAAATAACAACATAAATACAATATCTAACAATATACTTAATAATCCCTTTCCAAACTTCAAAAATCTATATGTAATAAGGAAAATACCATTACAAACAATGTTTACCATCACCTAAAGTGTTGTGAAATTTATCAAATTCTCATTGCAATGATACCA
This sequence comes from Sequoia sempervirens, assembly GCA_007258455.2. Taxonomy (NCBI): domain Eukaryota; kingdom Viridiplantae; phylum Streptophyta; class Pinopsida; order Cupressales; family Cupressaceae; genus Sequoia; species Sequoia sempervirens. The sequence goes on along the minus strand of VDFB02281492.1, from coordinate 730,176,995 downwards.
ACAAATGTGGCAAGATAAAACCCTAAACTAAGATCCTATCATAGTTCATCATTTAAAAGTATTATTGAAAATCTACAAATGGCCACAGAGACATTCAATTATAGATATCTACCACAAACGAGCTACCTCGATCAGATTCATTAACTATGCTATTCAACAAGTAACTAGACATGGATGAATTGAAACGCTAGAATTTACTTGACACTTGTAATCACATGGAAATAGAGAAATGATTAATTGTTGTTTTGGCAAATGAATTGATATGTATAGTACTTTGTTTCGTTGTTAAATGCCTTGTAGGAAATCAACTAAGAACTAAATATCATCGATTTGACATGTGAAACAATTCAAAAATCTCACAAAATCTGCTAAAATGGTGGCCTAGACTTGGCATAGGATCATTGGTATCTAAAAATTTAATCACCACATTCATGGTAGTATGGTCACCTTCAACATCCACTATCAATTTTGCATGAAGATTCATTCCTTTGGCGATGGGCACGAGTTTTTTAGATTGGAAATTGTCGAAAAGCAATTTCCTTACCATAGAGAGATAAACACCCTTACAATATCTCTACCCTTTTCATGTTGTAATCCTGCAAAAGCACAAAACGAAGTGGAAAAAAAATAAACTGCTATGATTATAGGAATTTGAAGCCTAATTTTCTTTGCTTCCCACTTCTCTTATCACTACAAAAATTACCTACCAGTATTGTGGAAATGATTGAAAGGAATTCTCCTTGCTGTTAGGACAACTTCAGTCCTTGTAAAGCCTCTCCTTTTTCTTGTTAAAATTCTTAAAAAACACATAGCAAACTCAAAGTGATAAAAAATGACTTGATTTTGGAAAGAGCAAAAAAAAAAAAGCCTATTCTTGAAGAATTCATAAAAGAATATGTGTATATAGATATATATAAAAGAGAGAAAGAAGTATATATTAATTAAAATATATATATACAAAGAGAACAACATTCAGATCTGAAAACAAGACAGTTACATCCAAAGAACTTATGAAGATCTGGGATAAGAAACACCTCAAAAGGCAGATTGCATATTACAATAAGAGTATGCACAGTTTTTCTTAGAATAGACAGCACTCGAACATCTATAATGAGATTGTTATCTTTATGAATAAAGCCTTTATGATCTTTAGTAAGAACTGTCGAATAATGTCATTGAAAATTTTATACCTGAGTCTTCAACTCAATATTACTTTCGAACATCTCCTTCAGAGCTTTAATGAGATTTCTTTATATTTATTGGGACACTTGTGGAACCTGATGTTCTCCACTTCTTCCACTTAAGAGTGGCACGAGGTTATTGCCTCTGTCGTATTTTACAGGTTGATTTGTACTTTTCTCGTGACACAAGTTCACTGCTAAAGTTTGTTTCTATTATCTTTACTAGTATTTATCAAAGGACTTGGTGCAACTAAAATATGCCCGCAGAAAAGTGGGTTACCGGCATGCGAAGATAGATAGCGGGCTGCCAATCAAACTTCGGATCCTTCCCACAGACCAGGATAGTCATTGCATTGTCCTGTAATCCTCCTTAATACAATAGAAATAGACTAGGAAAAAAATAGCAGAGCTAAACTAAAAACGATGTACATTTGTCACCTATTAATGCACGCCCGTATACTTCTCTAATTCTATTTATTCCTATTATTTCAATTTCCACATAAGAATCCACACTACTCTAAAAGACTAACAACAATAACTACACTAGAAATAAGCAGTTGATTTTTGCCTAGGTGTCATGTCCCAGGTATCGAAGTAGATTCGCATTAGTTTTCCCCTTCGTTCAAAGTTTATGAATCTCCAGCTTCAGATCCCTGTGTCACTGCTGAATTGTAGAATTCATCTTCAATGATCCAAGACTTATAAGTATTCAAAATATGACCTTGCGTACCAGTAATAGGAAATGCGGATAGATAAGAGAACAAATAAATAATTACATGAAAAAACCTTTTTTTATTAATATAATTTGTTGTATATAAAGTACAGATATACAGAAATAAACTTCTCTGACCATCCCATGAATTAGCGGTTTATTAACTGAAACAAGACTACATGAATTAGGGCTTTATTGACTCAAAAAGGACTGAACAAATTACTACTAATCTAGCACCTATTAACCGACTCTCTACCTAATCTAGACTACTAGTGATGGCAGCTAATTATTCCAACACTCGCACTTTAGCCAACATCTATTGGTTGCTGGTTTGTCACAATTCCAGACTTCTCAACGCACAATTTTTATTTTTGAGCTTTCGAGACCTTTGTTGAACATGTCATCATACATTCTTTTGGTGCCACAAAACTTCAACTCCATTTCTCCATCTTCGGTTTTCTCACAAACAAAGTGCTGCTAGATTTCTATATATGTTTAATTCTTGCATGGAACTTGGGATCTCTTTTCATAGCTATGAAAGTTTGATTATCACAGTATATGATAGTAGGTTGTTGCAGCTCACATCCAAAACCTTTGAGCAACTTCATCAGCCAAAGTATTTCCTTCATTTCTTGCATTGCTACCATATATTTAGCCTTCATACTGGACAAAGCAACCGTTGGCTGCCCTTTGCTTCCCCAATTGACCGAGCCATTTCCAATGTAAAAACAATTAATGATTGTTGATCTTCGGCTATCAACATCATTTGCCCAAGAAATGTCACAATATCTTATTGCTTGTACAATCTTTGAAGAAACTTTGTTTTATTGAAAACAAATTCTAAGAAAGGCTGTCCTTTTCAAAGACTTGAAGGTTATCTTGACCGCAGTCCAATGTTGTGCTCCGGATTTGATGAGTACTAGCCCATAGCTTCTGCTGCATATGCAATGTCAGGTCTTGTGCAGACTATTGCATACATAAATCTGCCCGTTGCACTTTGATATGGGATGCTTGTCATCTTTCTTTCTTCTTTGGTAGTTTGTGGAGACATCAATTGCTAGTTTGACACTACTCTCCATAATTATACTTATGGGTTTGTTCATATCCACAACAATTATTTATCAAAACAGTCTCCATATAGCCATGCTGACTGGAGTCAAATGAACAATTCTACTTGTTAAACTTGAATACCGAAGCAATAGTCTCTCCATGATCAGTCATTTCAAACTCAAAAGCTAACATTGTCTATGTATCAATTAACAGCTTAAGATCATTACTTGCAATAATTGTATTATCCACATATAATGCAAATATGATCTTCAAGTAATTTGTTCTCAACACATTAACATTACTTTTCAAAACCAGCAGATCAGAAATACTTGTCAATTCATTGGTACCAAGCTCTTGATGATTGCTTCAGTTCATACATGGTCTTTTTGGATCAGCATTACTTTTCAAAACTAGCAGAACAGAGATACTTGTCGATTCATTGGTACCAAGCTCTTGGTGATTTCTTCAGTTCATACAAGGTCTTTCTCATCTTGCACACCAACCCTTCATTCCCCAAAACCATAAATCCTTCTGGCTGGTGCATATAGACATCTTCGATTTCTCCATTGAGGAATGTTGTTCTGATGTCCATTTGATGGATTTCTATGTCTTCAATTGTCCTGCCAGCAAGAAAAACTCAAATAGATGGGAAATTAACCACAGGTGAAAAGGTATCATTATAATCAATACTTGAGAGTTGTGAATAGCGCTTTGCATCTTCTTCGATTTCTCCATTGAGGAGTGTTGTTCTGATGTCCATTTGATGGATTTCTAAGTCTTCAATTGTCCTGCCAGCAAGAAAAACTCAAATAGATGTGAAATTAACCACAGGTGAAAAGGTATCATTATAATCAATACTTGAGAGTTGTGAATAACGCTTGGCTAACAATTAGCCTTATATTGATCAATGCTAATTTTCTCAAAGAATAAAATTGGATATTTAATATGTATGAGTTAATTTTGTATCTAAGCTTAAATATTATATAGTATATCTATAATTTAGAAGAAATGCACAAAATTGTGTGTTTATCAAAATCAACTAGTTTAAGATTTAAGCATAGTAAGATCACTAACATTAATATATAAATTGACATCCAACAATATGAATACTATCGAAGGGGAACAAATAACATCCTCAAAGCATTTTCATTAGAATAGCTCCAAATCATTTATATTTAATTTTGAATTACTTTTAATTACAATAAGTTCAATACTTATAAGAATTAGAGCTTAGAAAGACTTCTCTCATCCTAGGAAGATTTCAATGGTCTTGACCCTCATAGCTATGGTGCACTCCAGGAGGAAATAGTTTTTATGTAGAACACAACATGTTAAATATGCAAAACAAAGTAAATGCTCAACACAAGCCTTCGCCAAGACAATCCCTAGTGTACTTTGTACTTTGAGTTGGACACACTCTATGTGCCCCCTTCTCCAATGCCCATAGCCCACCAAACCACCTTCTTCTTTGAGTGACTTCAT
>VDFB02281492.1:730153423-730172470 GCA_007258455.2 Sequoia sempervirens | reverse complement strand
CTGCCAAAGATTCAAGATAAAGCAACATTGGTCCTCCATTTACTTCCCACAAGGAAATGGTCAGGCAGAGGCTTCAAACAAAACCATTCTCAAGATTTTGCACATAACAGTTCATAAGAATGGTAGAGATTGGCACCTACAGATAAATCCGGTCCTGTGGGCCTATAGAACGAGTATTCGTACTCCAACTGGGGCTACTCCTTTTGCCCTCACATACGGCGCTGAAGCAGTGTTACCTTTAGAGGTTGAGATTCCATCACTTCGGGTCTCTCTCAAAGGTCTAGTTACAGATGAAGACTATCGCACCATGAGATTGCAAGAATTGGAACTTCTTGATGAGAAGCGTAAAGCATCATTTGACCATATGAGGGTCTATCAAAAGCGGATGTCCAAAGCCTTCAACAAAAAGGTTCGCCCTAGAGAATTCCAAGTAGGAGATCTTGTCCTGCGAGAGAATCCTAAGAACCAACAGAACTGAGAACAGAAGGGCAAATTCGAACCTAATTGGCTTGGACCCTACATCATCACAGCAGCTTTTGGCACAGGTGCCTATCTACTATCTACTGAAGAGGGGGAGCAGCTCCCTGAGCCTATCAATGTTTTACACCTGAAGAAGTTCTATTCTTGATGCCCGTTCTGTCTGGGGGCATCCTTTGTATATAATTATGACCCTGAAAAAAAAGTTCCAAAAAAATTGATATATGATACTGAAAAAATTACAAAAAAAAAAATTGATATATTGTCAAAAAATCCAAAAAAATTCAAATATGATGCTGAAAAAATACAAAAAATAAAAAAAAAAAAAATTCTTCCAAGTGGTAAAACCTGAAACAGGCGCGCTACTTGAGGCCTTTGCATCCCTATTTCTTAGCATGCACCCTCGACACTTAGCCTTTCTCCATCATGCCTTGTCCTTATTGCCTTGGTTTGGAATTGGTCTTTGTCTTTGTCTAGGGGCATCACTGTGTTAGCTTTGGTCTCTTGGATATGCTTGTCTTTAGGACACCTCGCAAACGGTGTTTTTCAACACTAACCCAACTGTGTTTTTCAACACAACCCCTGACATCGTGTGTTTTTCAACACTTATCAGTTTGGTCTTATCTAGTTCGGTCATGTGATCTTACCTACTTGCAAGCATTCGATCCTTATCCTCGAAACTCAGTATCAGTTTACACACTTAAATTTTTTTTAATTGCAACACTTAATGCTTGAGATATGCCATGATCTTTGTAAAAAGTTGACTCGACATTGATTTCGTTTGAGAGTGTCCCGTTCATTAAGTCTCTCCGTGATGCATGGAAGCTAGGAGAGGACTCGGGGCATGGGGCAATGTTTCTTACCTGTGCTTCAAGCTGTGTGGGTGCTTGCTCCTTGAACCCTCTCACAGTTCTTTGCTGTCTACTCTTGACACACTTCTTAAGAGATTTATGGAATCATCCTTGAATGTTTTTGCACAACCATTCTCATGGTAATCCTGGCGTTTATGTCTTGATGTGAGCATGGTTTTGCTACATTAAATTGGGTAAGCTAACATTGTAGTCATCTTGACCTTCATGTCTTTGATGCTCATGTTAGAATCTTTCCATATTCCAAGCTGATATAAATCACATTCATATCTTCATAGTTGCGTTTGTGACTAATGATGATTGTGTGATTGTCCGATGTCCAGTAATAATGGCCCAATGATGAAAATAAGTTCTCTTACATTCTCTAATGAATGATGAACACACAAAAACCTATGTTACCCTATTGCAAGTACACCTTTGCATTTTCATCTAGCTTGCATTATTTAGACTTCATGTTAATTTGCACTTTTAGGCTGTATTATGGGTTTGAGAGGGTTTTCTTCATCTTTCTTGTGGATTTTTTATCAACTGTGATCACGTTCTTCATTTCCTTATCTTCTTTCGTGATCTCAATCGAAATTCATCGATTTTGATGCATCCTCTTTATTGAGGCAGATTCTCTTCCTTCTCTCTATTTCTTTCCATTTCTTCCAAATTTCTATCTTCCATTCAATTTCACCCCACTTCTTTTCTTCTAATTCAACCTTGGGGCATAATTTTCTTGCTGATCTACCTGGGTTCTGTGATTCTTATATTTTTCATCTTACATCAAGAACCTTATCTTTTGTTTGATTTGATCAAATTTTTCAATTTATTATTTCTCCTCTATCTCATTTCGATTTCGATCACGGGGCAGTACCTATCAAACTTTCAACTCTTGATCTTAACTTTATCAATTTATCAATTGCTTCTCTCTTGGGGCAACCTTGCTTGAGATCCTTATCTCTCACTTTGGATGTGATCCCGAATCGACCTCATGTTCAAAGGCCTTTTATTTATGTTTGTCCAGATGTGATCCCAAGTCGACCTCACATCTAAGTTGTTTTGTGATCCCAAATCGATCTCACATTGCAACTTCATTCTTTGACTGCATGTGATCCCGAGTCGACCTCACATTAGTCAAAGAGGGGCAAATGTATGCAACCTAAAAATGGTCACCTAGACTTTGGGCCCCATTTATTTAATTTGTCAACATCAACTTTCTGAATCAATGATTGTCGCATTTTCAAATCAAATTTCTTAATCAATTCATAACTATTTCAAATGTTTCAATTTTCCCTAAGGTTTGAATGTTTTCATTAATTTTATTTAATCAAAGAAATAAATCCCTTTAATAAATAATGTTATTTAATTGAAGTTATTAGATACTTAAATAAAATAATGCCATATTTAATTAAATCTATTTTTAATTAAATACCTTATTTTATTTTATTAATATTCATTTCTAAATTACATAATCTTATTTTATTTTATTAAAAGAGATATTATCATCTTAAATTAAATAAAATAAATGAAATATCCTCTCAAGAATATCCTGTGATGAAAAAAAGGGAAACAAATCAGTTAAAAGGGAAATAAACTAAAAAGAATTCCAATCAAGATTTGTTTCTATTTTTCTATTTATCCCACATTGCTTCAGAATTTTCCTTCAATTCCACTTTTGCCTATAAAATGAGCCCTCTCATTCTCATTTCAAAAAAAATCACGAATTTTTACATCAGATTTATGCTACAAATTTGAATTTTATCATTTGAGATTACACATTAGTTTGATTTTATAAGCATCTTAGTTTTAGAGCATATAGTTTAATATTACATTTTAGCTTTAATCTTCATAGTAGATTAATTTGCAAAATAATTCATTTATGACATTGCATGTAGATTAAGTTTCATTTCAATAAATTAGTTTGGTTTATTACATTTTACAGCCATTTAGATTAGTTTTCATTGTTGCATTGCAAGAACAGGATTCATGGAGATTGGTATTCTTGCTTCTCCTCTTTGAATCTCTCGTTCTGAGATTGTATTTGCAGGGGTAACAGGGTTAATCTGAGGGCCACAATATCAATCCCTGCTCTTCTCGGATAGAGAGTTGTGAATCGATTTGCAAGGACTCATTATTGAGTATCCTTGCATGCAAGGATTCACAGAAGTATAACATATTTTTAGTTATACAGAGAGAAGTTGTGAGTACTATCGTTTACACTCTCAACTAGGTACAAGTCATTGGTGATACTAGTAATACCCCTTATGAGCTATGGTATGGTCATAAGCCTATTATTAGATATTTCAAAATCTTTGGGAGTAAATGCTTTATCAAAAGAAATGGAGATATAAGAAATTTCATTGCTAGAAGTGATGAAGGAATTTTTATTGGTTATTCTACTAAAAGTAAAGCCTACTAGTGCTATAATAAGAGATTGAGGAAAGTAATTGAAAGTGCTAATGTCAAGGTTGATGAAGACATGGTTAGACCATCCAGAACCTATGGATATGATTTAGATGATTAGAATGACAACTCAGATAAAGAAAAGAAAGTTTAGACTCCAAATCAAGTTCATATCATTTTGGTGAATCAGGAAAATCAAGAGGAAGGAACTAGTGAAAGTGCAAAAGTGAGATCACAAGAGCATGAAGTTCAAGAACATCCTAAGAATCCAAGGTATGTAAGACTAAATCATTTAGAAGATTAGATTATTGGTGATAAGAACAAAGGTGTTCAAACTAGGAGAAGAATTGTAGAAGAATATTGTTTGATTTCAAAGACTGAGCCTAATAGTGTCAATGAAGCATGCAAAGATGAACATTGGGTGGAAGAAATGAAATAAGAACTACTATAGATTGAGAAGAATGATACATGGATTATTTTTTCTAGACCTAAGGACAAAAATATAATTGGAACTAAATGGGTCTTTAGAAACAAACTAAATGAGCAAGATGAAGTTGTTAGAAGGATCATGATGGGCCAAAAAGTGGCGATATGGTGGGTATTTGTAGGGTATGTGGCTAATGACTTTTTTTTACCCAAAATTGATGAAATGAAAAGGGTTTTTAAAGGAGATTCTTAGCTTTCCACCAATATAAATTATGTTATACTTTGAATTTAATAAATAATTATTATTCATTTTCTACTTGAATTATGACTAAAGTCCTAATTGATAGGCTGATTGAAAAACATCTATAGCTTTCAAACAGTATCACATTTTTTGAATCCAAAACATGCGTCACATTCTATGTTTTGCATACTATAGGATTAAAAAAAGAAAAGTTAAATTTCATGAAGTTTTGAGCAAGTTAAAGTGGCTAGACATACGAGTTTTTATATTTTTTAAAATTTGTAATAAAAAATTGATAATTATTTATTTGCTTGGAAAAAAATTACAAAAAAAATATGCATCACATACAAACATGAGTCCTCTAATTATATAAAAAATCTTATAAAAAATATTATCATTTTATTGTGGTTAGGGTGGTCAGACAGACACCTACTTCTTATTTTTTCCTTGAAATTTAAGTACTACTGCATTGAAATTTCAAATGTTCACTTGGAAATAGATTTTTTTTTTTAAAAAATAAACCTAGTAGTTTAGAAACTACATTCAATTTGATACAGATTCTATTCTTACATATTTTTCAAATAATATAGATAACTTATTCAAATTTTTACTTCAAGTTTCCTAACTTTAATTTTTCTGAATTTTTTACCACTTAAGGGCCTATTTTTTCCATGATGATCCTACACATACCCAGAAACAAAGCAAGACTTGTGTGTAAAGGATATTCCAAATTGGAAGGAATTGACTTCGAAGAAACATTTTCCCCTGATGCAAGGATTGAAGCTATGAGACTATTTCTTGCTTATGTTGCTTACAAAAACTTCAAGATCTATCAGATGGATGTCAATTCAACATTTCTAAATGGTGCATTGGAAGAAGTGTATATTCAGCAACCTGATGTATTTCAATTGACTGATTAGGGAGATATGGTTTTCTAGTTGAAGAAATCATTATATGAACTTACGAAAGCCCCAAGAGCATGGTATGCCAGATTGGACAAGTATTTATTGAACCTTTGATTTAATAAAGGTATTGTTGATAGTAATTTGTATTTCAAGATTGATCATGATAAAGATTTTATTGTTGAAGTCTTTGTTGATGATATCATTTTTTGAGGAGATGATAGTTTGTGGATGAAGTTTTCTGATGAGATGCAAAGTGAGTTTGAGATGTCTATGATTGGAGAAATGAAATTATTCTTGGGATTACAAATTACTCAGCTAGATAAAGGGATTTTAATATCTTAGTCCAAGTATGTGAAAAAATTGCTAAAGAATTTTGGTATGGAAGATTCAAAGCTAGTTGGTACACCTATGGTGACTAGATGTAAGTTGACACAAGATGATGATTCTCCTAAAGAAAATCAGACTAGATATAGATCCATGATTAGTGGATTGCTCTATTTGACTCACACTAGACCTGATATCATGAATGTCATATGCATTATTGCAAGATTTCAAGTTGATCCTAAGGAATCTTGTGTGACAACTATGAAGAGGATTTTTCATGTACTTGAAGGGGACAATTTATTTTGGCCTATGGTATGGGCATGTGCAGGATCATGATGGGCCAAAAAGTGACGATATGATGGGTATGTGTAGGGTATGTGGCTAACGATTTTTTTTTTACCCAAAATTGATGAAACAAAAAGGGTTTTTAAAGGAGAATCTCAAATTTCCACCAATATAAATTATGCTTTACTTTGAATTTAATAAATTATTATTATTTATTTCCTATTTGAATTACGACTAAAGTCCTAATTGATAGGTTGATTGAAAAACATCTCTAGCTTTCAAACGGTATCATATTTTTTGAATCCAAAACATGTGTCACATTCTATGCTTCGCATACTATAGGATTAAAAAACAAATGAATTTCATGAATTTTTGCCCAAATTAAGGTGGTCATACATACGATTTTTTATTTTAAAAAAAAATTGTATTAAAACATTCATAATTAATTATTTACTTGGAAAAAAATTACAAAAAAATATGCATCACATCGGGCCATGAGTCCTCTACTTATATCCTTTTTCTTTTTTTAAAATATTGTCATTTTATTGTGGTTAGGGTGATCAGAGAGACAACTACTTCTAATTTTTTCCCTTAAATTTAAGTGATATTGCATTGAAATTTCAAATTTTCACCAAATAGATTTAAAAAAAAAAAAAACCTAGTAGTTTAGAAACTACAGTCAATTTGATACAGATTCCATTCTTACATATTTTTGAAATAATATAGATAACTTATTCAAATTTTTACATCAAGTTGCCTAACTCTGATTTTTTTTAAAAAAATTTCCACTTTAGGGCTTTTTTTTCCATGATGATCCTGCACATACCCGTATCCTAAAGATGATGACCTTAATTTGAGTGCTTTTACTTATGCTGATTGGGAAGGAGATTTGAATGTCAAAAAGAGTACTAGTGGTGGTGCATTTTTCTTGGGAAAAGGGTTGATTTCATGGTTAAGTAAGAAGCAAAATGCCATTTCTTTATCTACCACAGAGGCAAAATACATTACTGCTACTAAAAATTGTACTAAAGTATTGGGGATGAAATAGATGTTGAAAGATATTAGAGTTGTGTATGATGAACCTATTATTATGGGTATGTACAGGATCATCATGGAGAAATCAGGCCCTTAAGTGGCAAAAAAATAGAAAAATCAAAGTTAGGCAACTTGATGTAAAAATTTGAATAAGTTATCTATATTATTTCAAAAATATGTAAGAATAGAATTTGTAGAAAATTGAATGTAGTTTCTAAACTACTAGGTTTATGTAAAAATAAATAAAATCTATTTGGTGAAAATTTGAAAGTTCAATGTAGTAGTACTTAAATTTTAGAGAAAAAATAAGTAGGTGTTTGTTTGACCACACTAACCACAATAAAATGATTAAAATTTTTATAATAATTTAGATATAAGTAGAGGAATCATGCCCCGATGTGATGCATATTTTTTTATAATTTTTTCCAAGTAAATAATTAACTATGATTTTTATTACAACTTTAAAAAATATAAAATTTGTATGTTTGACCACCTTAACTTGGTCAAAACTTCATGAATTCAATTTCATTTTTTGTAATCCTATAATATGCAAAGCATAGAATGTGATGCATATTCTAGATTCAAAAAATGTGATATCGTTTGAAAGCTATAGATTTTTTACAATCAACCTATCAATCAAGACTTTTTTTATAATTCAAATAGAAAATCAATAATAATAATTTATTAAATTCAAAGTGGGTATGGGCATTATCATCATGGAAAAAATAGGCCCTTAATTGGCAAAAAATTTAAAAAAATTAGAGTTAGGCAACTTGGCATAAAAAATTGAATAAGTTATCTATATTATTTCAAAAATATGTAAGAATAGAATCTATAGCAAATTGAATTTAGTTTCTAAACTACTAGGTTTAATTTTTTTAAATCTATTTGGTGATAATTTGAAATTTCAATGCAGTAGTACTTAAATTTCATAGAAAATAAGAAGTAGGTGTGTCTGTCCTGACCACCCTAACCACAATAAAATGATAATTATTTTTTATAAGATTTTAGACATAAGTAGAGGACTCATGTCCAGATGTGATGCATATTTTTGTAATTATTTTCCATGTAAATAATTAATTATGATTTTTTGCTACAATTTTTTAAAATATAAAAACTCATATATGTTCACCACCTTAACTTGGTCAAAACTTAATGAAATTCATTTTTTATTTTTTTAATCCTATATTATGTGAAGCATAGATTGTGATGCATATTTTGGATTCAAAAATGTGATACCGTTTGAAATCTATAGATGTTTTTCAATTAGCCTATCAATTAGCACTTTAGTCATAATTCAAATAGAAAATGAATAATAATTATTTATTAAATTCAAAGTAAAGTATAATTTATATTGGTGGAAAGATAAGAATCTCCTTTAAAAACCCTTTTCATTTCATCAATTTTGGGTTAAAAAAAAGTCGTCAGCCACATACCCTATAAATACCCATCATATTGTCACTTTTTGGCCCATCATGATCCTGTACATATCCAAGTAAAGAATAATTTATATTGTTGGAAATTTAGGAAGATCCTTTAAAAACCCTTTTCATTTCATCAATTTTGGGTTAAAAAAAGTCGTCAGCCACATACCCATCATATCGCCACTTTTTGGCCCATCATGATCTTGCACATACCCTTATATTCTGTGATTTTTCAAGTGCAATTAACATTTCTAAGAATTCAGTGTTGCATTAAAAAACTAAGCATATATCTATCAAGTTTCACTTTTTGAGAGAGAAGGTGAGTAAAAAGGAAGTCAGATTGAAGTATGTGCCCACTAAGGAATAGATTGTAGATATCTTTACCAAGCCCTTTCCTAAGGATACTTCTGAGTATCTTAGAGGGAAGCTATGGGTGATTGCCCATCCTAATAAGAATTAAGATGCATTGACTTGCATCAGTCTATGAATTTCATAGTCATTTCTTTATCTGGATTGATGTTGTGGTGGTTGCTACTATGTTGTGGCCAACATTGGTTGATTCACATTGATAATTATTTATGTTTTGGGCTGACAGTTTGCACACATTTTATTTTCTTGTTGATCCAGCATGTAGTTGATGTTATCTCGAGTTGCGTATATATATGTTTGATTGTTTATACCATTTGAAGGAATGTGTGAGAGAGATGTGCTAGTGTTGTGCATGAATAATGTTCTAATCTTTCAAAGGTATAAGTAAAGTGTGAAGAAGAGTGAGTAGATGTTTATGTGCTTAACCAAAATTGTAATAAGGAATTAGCAGATGCTATTTTCTTAGTTCAAAATATTACAGATGTAATCCAAATTTTTTTGTAAGACAATGTGTCTTCCTTTGGGCAGTAATCATTTTTGTATTTGAGCAGTGAGCTCTAGGTAGTGCACCTGAATGCATGTGCATTCCCCATTTATGATTCTTTTATACTTTTAATAGGGTATAATCTTGTCGACTAACTTCCACCATTTTTTTTCCTCTAATAGGGTTTCCATGTAAAAACTCTTGGTGTTATGTGTGTTTCTGATGTGGTGATGGTTTATGCTTTCATGTTTATTTATTAGATTTGAGAATAAGTTGAATAATTTTGATAAGTTTAATTTTTGTGACAATTGATTCACCCCCCCATCTCAGTTGTCTGCTCCTATGTTTCCAATAGGGTGATCATGTGATCTTGGAGGAGTATCGACAAGATTCCCTCTTGATCAATGGTAGAAGGTCATCTTGTGGTTTGCATCAAAGATACATCTTGCTTAGTATTAGATGTCATACTCACACAAGTTTCTCTAAATTACGAGATTTTGTTCTCACTCTTATAGGAGGAGGGAAAATATATCGAATACAAATTATTTGTGTCTTGCAAGATGACATTAACATTAAGCAAAGGGTTTATTGTTTGTGTCATATTGTGTAAGGGATGATGTTCAAGACCACTAGAGTCGAGGAGTTTAGGATGGATGATTGTTAAGGATGGTTTAGGAGTATGTTGTGTGAGATTTTTGATGTTGAGTGAAGGCTTAGCGACCTCTTTCAAAGGAAAATAACCAAGACCATGAGTGGTTTGTTGTGTGTTAGGATCTATAGGGTTGCAGATACCTTGTTCTCAAGCACCACATCCTTTTCCACTATATCCAAGTTGTTTCATAAGCTCATAACCACGTTCATAAATGTTTTTCATTTATTTTGAAGTTGGTGGTTGTTCATGATTAAGTTCATCAAAGGTTTTTGTGTAACCTGATGTCTATTGTTCTAAAGTGGTTGAGGTGGATGCTTGTGAAGGGTTTTCTAAGTTTTGTGTTGAAAAAACTATGGTTTCATTTCCCTTGCTAGAGTCTTTGTGTATGATTTGGTATTCTCTAAAGGAGGTGAGTGTGAAGTATAAGGAACCTTAATCATCATCTACAATCTTTCAAACTAGTTCTAGATGTTGGACGGGGTCCACTTGTGTGGTTGGTGTTAATGTTTTCAATGGATTCTCTTTGTTTTTCTCAATGTTTAAACAACTATTTGGATGAGGGTTAGGTTCAAGTGTGTACACTTTTTTGTTGTAGATGTATTTCATTTTCTGATGAAGAGTAGAAGGAACACCATTCATTGCATGAATCCATGGTCTACCTAAGAGAAGGTTATATGTGAGATCATTAGGAATAACATGGATTCAAATGTGGCCACTCCAACTATAATAGGTAAAGTTATTACACCAAGTGGTTGTTTGCTTATATTGTCAAATCCCTTGATGGATAAAGGATTAGGTCAAATGTTTTATTTACCTACACTAAGTCTATTGTGAAGGTTCACTCCATACACATTAAGAGCAGAACCGGTATCCACAAGAGTTCTCTTAATCCCTTGTCATTTGTATTGAGTGATAATAATAAAAGGTTCATTTTCTTTTTGCACTTCCAAAGGAAGAAGCTCGCTTTGGTGGAAAAACATGTCAACATTTATGGATTGAATCATGGATGCTATATCATTTGGTTGTGTATTAGAAGGGACATGAACTTGTTACAAGGATGATTGGATCACGTGGTGATAGTGAGGGGAGTCTTGAATAAGGTCCCATAATGATATTTTAGCAGGAGTATTATTTACTTGTTCAACAAGATTGCACTCCTTTCCACTAGGAAGACTTGAGAAGATAGGTTTAGAGGGGATAGTATTAGGAAAAGGTAAGGGTGTTGGGGTTGGTTGTGGAGGTTGTATATTATTTCGAGTGTTATATGTATGAGCAATGGTATTATGACTCTTTTGTTGTGATACATTATTCGTAGGTGGGTAGAGGATGAGTTCAACTTTGTTTGGAGTTTGAGGTTTATGTGAAGGGGGATAAATAATGAGTTGAGGTTGAATAATGTTAACATTTCTTAGTGAGTGAGAGCTTATGTCATTATTGGTGTTCTTGTTCTGCATCACGATATCCTTCTTAGGATGAGGGTTTTGAGGATAACTACAAACCAATTTTTTGTGACATTCTAAGGTTGGTTCTTCTAAAAGGACTTTATCACAAGAGAATGATCAATGGTAGAATTTTCTTCCCTAAGAAGGGTTTTTTTAGGTGACGGGGGACAACCAAAATTCTCATGACGTTCATGGAATAGGTTTTCTATCATCAAAGTATCATCTTCACAAGAATAAGAAATACTAGGAGAAGAATAAATTGTAGTGTCATGATCATCTAAGGTTGTGCTATGTCGGTTCTGAATGTTTTTTCCACTAAGAGAGGTAAAAGGAGAGAAACAACTAGGATTCTCAAAACTCTCATTAATTTATTCTTCTACTAAAATATCTTTGTCACCAAGATGAAAGATATTATGAGAAGAACAAGTATGATCATTAGGAATGGCCCAAGTTGTAGTCTCTTTCACTAAAACACTCTCATAGGGAGGGGATAGGAAATGTTTCTTAACATGTATAAATATGTAAGGTACTAGCATTGTTTGAATAAGAATGAAAAGCACATGTAACCATTTCATGCAATGTTTCACCAATATGAACAATGTATATGCAAAGATACAAAACACTTTTATCCAATGTATGTAACACCTTAAGAATGTAAAAAATGTATATGCTAGAATGAAAATCACTTTTATCAAACTTATGCAAAGTTTTATGAATAGAAACATGATGTATGTAAAAGTGAAAAGTACTTTTGTCAATGTTATAGAAAATTTCAAAAATGTAAGCATTTTCAGATGTAAGGATTTTTGCAAATGAAGTGATTTGAAGAATGATGTTTTTAACCAAAATGCATAAAAAAAATGTTCCTAAAACTTTCCAGACTTATAATATATGGTACTAGGAGGCTGAAAAAGCATATAAATGGTGTTTCTGATGTTGTAATAGATAGTGGAAGTTTTGGAGAGGGACTGATTCACCCAGAATGGCGAATGAGTCATAGTAAGGGTTTTTTGAAAAAAATTTAGAAATTTTGAATTGTTTTTTATGTGCTTCATGTTGTAGGATGCATACCTATGATGTAGTTATAGAATTTCATAAATGTTTAAGGAAATTATATGCAGAAAAGTAAGCTAAATGACCTTTTCACTAATGCAAGTTTTTGAAACCCTAGAATGCAAAACAATGAAAAATCTAATGCATGCAAGCTATTTCAAGGATTATAATGGATTCCTAATCAAAAAAGAAAGTATTCTAAAAGCAGGTTCACCAAATTGAACCATAGATTTTATGAGGTGTGAAATGTTAAGTGTATTTTGCTCAATTAGGGTCTTTCACCTAATGAAAAGAGGTAGATCCCACACCCAAAATATAGGTAGTCACTCAAACTAAAGTATCTATGATGGAAAAATTCCAAAATTCAATGATCTAAATGTAGATAATTGATAAAATTGATTGATTAATGAATGGAAACTAAGGAAATGTAGAGTGTTTGAAAACATATTGTGTAATGCAAAAACACCTAGAAATGAATAACAAACTACAACATAAATGTATGAAACTAAATTTGTGCACCTAAGATCTTGCTTGGGAAATTATTTTGGGTGAATTAGTCCTAGATTTGGGAAATTATTTCAGAACCCGTTTCAGACAAAAGGGTATCAAAAAATGCAGAAAACCAAAAATAGGCTTGGAAGTGGGACTCATTTGGCACCCATGGTGAATGAGTCCACTTTTGAATTTCTAAATATTCAAAGGTGGAAATAGGAGCCTTTGGTCTACACTTTCTGCTTCTCCAGGTGTACAGTTCTAAAATTGTAAGATTCAGGCCTGAAAGTGACTTTTTGTGGGAATTTTGACTTATCCAATGAAGAGATGACTTGAACAACTTTGCAATGCAATCTTCAATGATTTATAAGCTTCCAAGATTTCTAAATCTATGAACACACAAGACAAGAAAGAGAAATGTTGGATGTTAGGGCATGTGGGTTTTCCATAGTCAAACCCCTTTATAGGTAATTAAACCAAAATGATGAAAGAATCTAATGAAGCATACAATAATGGAGTAATTACCTTGCCAAGAAGTTTGAAAATGAAATTCTACAGAAAAACATGAATAATTTTCCCTTGAATGTCTTTGGAAGGTACCTTGGTGACTTTCAATGATAAAACCTTAAATTGCTTGACTTGATAGAGAAGATAGATGAGTGAATGAGTTTGAAGATGTAAATTAGGATTTTGAGACTTGATTTTATAGGTAATTCACCTTATTTTCCCATAAATTGGATCCCCAAGGCTGACATGAAGAAAAAAAAAACTTAAATTCCAAAATTTCCTACTGAAAAGTAAAAAATGGTCCAAATGGGACTCATTCACCACCTTGGGTGAATTAGTCCCACTTGGCAGGGACTCATTCACCACAAATGGAAAATTAGTTCTAGAGGGGTCCATTTGACAGCTAGGATGCGAGGAAGTAAGGAAATTAGGTTTGAAAGATGACTTTGTCAGGTATTTGACCAATTTATGCTTTTGGATGCATAATATAGGGTAATAGGGGCCTATTAGTGATGATGTAAAGATGAATTAGGGCTTGGGACACAAAATTCAATGTGAGAGTGTGATTAAATACCCTTTACAACACTAAAAGGAGGTCCACATAGCCTAGAAAGGCACAAGAACCAATGTGAATGTGTAAGAAACATTAAACAACACTAGATTAATATTAAGTTTAATTAACAAGCCTTCTAGATTAATGTGAGGATGTAGTTAAATACATTTTATAAAGTTTAATTAAGGCCAAATGGGTTCATTAAGTCTAGAAAAGTGTGAACGTATTTTACAACACCTTTACAATACATCATTAAATACATTTTAAAGGGTCCAAGACCTAGTGTGGATGTGAAGAAAACCTCTCAACACTTAATCAAGGCCTCATTATGTCCATTTTTTCATCAATTATTCCCCAAGTCAAGCAAGTTTCTTTTTTTCTATGAAACAGGATAAAAGAGAAAAAGAGAAGAAAAAGAAGAAAAATAAGTCACAAAAGAAGAAAAAACGAAGAAAATTGAGGAAGTCACTAAGCTATTGGACAATGATTTGGGTTCCTTAGATTTCAAACCAACATTCATGGGAGAATACAAGATCATAAACAAAGAGTTTGAAAAGGGAAAAGCAAAACCGGTAATGTCGACACAAGATTCAACACAAAATTTGAAAGCATCCACCTCAACCACTTTAGAAGAAATAAACTATAGAACAAATTTTGATGAAGCTAATTATGAGAAACCACCAAATCTGAAAGAAATGAAAAAGATTTATGGAAGAGGTTACAAACTTATTAATCAACTTGGCTATAGTGGAAAAGCATGTGGTGCTAGAGAACAAGGTATATGCATCCCCTATAGAACCTAACACGCAAGAAAAAAATCATGGTCTTGGTTATTTCACTTTGATAGAAATACAAGCATAAACAAGCCTTCACTTAATTCCAACAACCTCAAAAAAGAATCTTCTAAGACAACTTTAATAGTAGTGCATCCTAAACTGATAGACATCAATGCTCCTGATTATTATCCTTTGAAAGACTCATTTAACATCAATGTCATCACACAAAACACTAATGATTGGAGTTTGTTAGATTTTACACGCTCCTTTTAGGGAGAGTATAAAATATCACAATCTCAAGAGTCTTGTGTAAGTATGATATCTGATACTAAGCAAGAGATATCTTTGTTACAAAATATAGGAACATATTCTACTATTGATAAAGAGAGTATCTTTTCGAGACTCCTCCAAGATCATTTGATATCCCTCCCTCCAAGAACACGAAAGAAATTTTATTACGAGAGTTCATTTTTTCCATATCATAGAGTTCATGGTTATTCTACTAATGAATGCAAGGCTTTGAATAGTAAAATACAACATATTAAGGAGTTTGGTGCTCTTCCTTATGTGGGGGCACCTAATTCCTCTAATTGATATTGATTTTCACTCTAGCGTACATTTCATCAATCATTTCGGCTCATTCTTGTCTTCCACTATGTTGGGGAAAGGGGTTAGGTAACCCTATCCTCGTATGCCACTTGTCTTTTTTGGCTAGTTCACCACCTTTCATGTACATATAAGAGAAAGCTCAGAATGTGACCGACATGCCTTAAGTTGGATCGCATGTGACAAGTTGAGTTATCTTTAGCATTATATTTTTTTAGGGAGCAACCCTTCCCTCCTATTGCATGACACAACTGATTTCAGAATCATTTGACTTGGCATAGGGATTTCTGAATAAGCTCTCATGTCTTCTTCTACTTTGAAGTAATTACTCACAACAATGGTGTTAGCAACCACTTTAAAATGGGGGCATATATTGACACTCATGTTACACTATGTGAATTTATTTATTCTTGTGATGCATCCTTTTCTTGGTGGTATCATTGGGCTTGATTTCCTAGGTAAACCCACAAAACTAGTTTACAATTCTATTGAGGAAGGAAAAAATGCATTTTTGGATGGAAAACACTTTAGGGGCTTCTCTAGAACTAGGGTGGTTCGCTAGAACTAGGGAGTTTGCTAGAACTCCTCCCCCTTATAACAAATCCCTCTTTAATGGATTTTATTTTTTAATTGCATTTAAAGGGGGGTTCACTAGAAGGGGGGTTCTAGCGAACCCTTGTTCACTAGAACCCCCCTTTTTCCCTCTTCTCCTCCTCTTGCACCAAATTTCTACAAAAATTTTCCCTTCGAAGCTTAGGTTGAGGATGAAAATGGAGGAGACTTCATAGACCCAATTCGATGAAGGTAGTCCTTAGAACAAGCTATCCATCAAATATAATTTAATAAGTTTTGGTTTTACTATGCATTTTATTTTTTAGTTTGATTAAACCTAGGTTTTTCACCAAAAATAAAGCTCTTTATTCTACACATGTGGAAAAATAGAAAATTATCAATTTATTTTTTTGAAAAATATCAGTGCACTAGATATTGATGTCTTTGATCCAACAAAAAAACAAAAAATTAATTTTGATACATACAAAAAATGTTATGCTTTAGTGAGTGAATCATGTCTAAATTCTAAAAGGTTTAACTTTGAAACTTAATTAAGAAAAAAAATATTTAATGAAATGTTATGAAACCAATTTCATGTAGTAGATATTGTAGTTACAAATCTAAATTCAAAAAAAAAAAAAATTATCTTTCATAGAAAAAAAGTTATCTGTTATCTAGTGACTCACTCTTTAAAAATAGTGCTTACTGTTAAAAATTAGTTTTTAAAGGAGATTTAAAAAGCAGTGTAATCCAATTGCAATTTCTTTTAAAAGTATATATTTAGAATCTACAGAGAAAATTTCACAAATAACTAATTTGTATCATTTCAAATTCCTCATGGTTTAGCCATTATAGGTTCCCGAAACTAAGATTTAGTTAAAAAAAATTAGTTCAATGTCCAGTTTGGCCGAAAATTGTAAACCAGTATTGTGGGATCACCCTCCTCCAAGAGTGTGATATTTATTTAACTTTTCCTCTATTGGAGACATTAGGCACATGTTCCCTAAGATGTGACCTTCAATGAACAAAGAAAAATCCCCTTTAACAAATTTTGTACATGACAAAATCATTTACAAAAGCATTTACATTATTGTGCCTTATTGAAGTTATCGAGGATAACTTTGGTATGGTTAGTATGATGAGAAATCGATACACTGGCATGAATTTCTCATTATATAGAGAGAAGCCGACACACTAGCATGAATTTCTCACTAAACCACTTTGTTGGGACAACTCACCTAGTAGGAGGTTCCACTACCCCTGAATAGCATATGTTATAGACAAACAACCTCGTTCCACATCATGTTGGAATGGTTGTGCTTGATCCTTTATTTTTGTTGGCCTTTGACAAGGTATGATTATGTATCTTTGCTATTGCTACATACATAAGTGTCTTGGATGTCTACTTTAGTGTGAGTTTTACATGGTGTCATCCTCTCAAAATGAAGTGATGAAAAAAGTATCCCTTTTCCTCACTTAATTTAGGAATAATTGACATATAATTGACCTAATAATTGACTTAATTGTGTCTTGGATTAATGTTGTGATGTGTTGCACACATTCACATTAATCTAGGGCCCATTTTTAAAATAAATGTACTTAAATTGTACCTTGTTAAAGTGTTGTAAAGGGTTGTAACACACTTTCACACTTTTTTAGGATTTCATTAATTAATGGTCGTTAATTGAGCTTAATTGGCCCCTTTAATTCAAATTCAAGATCTCTTTTCAAGGATCTATCTCGAAACCTAGTAATGATATCGTATGACTTTTAATTTGGAAAATTTGGTGTCATTAAAAGTCCTGCTAGGACCCATTCACCTTTACTGGCACAAGGTGTCCTCTCCACATAGGACACACCTTTCTCTGCATTCTGAGGTGGGTTTTTTATTTTATTTCAACTCCCTGAACCTTGTTTCTAGAAATTGTGCTAGGACCCATTTTCCTTTTTGGGACACTCCCTTTCTATGCATTTTTTAGGTGGAATTTTTATGTTATTTCATCCCCCAAGCACAGTCCTAGGAAGTTATGCTAGGAGCCATTTAGCGTTAGTGGGAAATGGGCCCTCCCTTAATAGGACCCCTCTTTTTGAATTTACTTATGGTGGGATACTTATAATTTTAATACCAAAATCTAAGGTTGGCTTGAATTATTTGAATTTGAGGGTTAACCTCTAGATTTTGTATATATAAGGGGTTAATTCACATAGTTTCATCTAATATTTTCAAGAGAGCATCCTAATACTTTACAAGAGCATTATAGAGAACTTCAAGAGCAATTCAAGGACATTTGAAGGGAGATTATCAAGAGTTTATTGCAACAATTCAAAGTCATTTCATCATGTTAAGGGTTTAGTGCATTCATGCATGTTGTTGAGCTAAGAAAGTTGATGTAGCATTGAAGATCCATCTTACAAGTATTATTTGAGATCAAGATCTACATTCTTCATTGCCACTACCTACTAGTTTGTAAATTTATTTCACAAGACAACATCCAAGCTATCATCAATTACATATTTTTTGTTTCATGCTTCAATTTCATTATTTCATCAATTGGTTTAATTACCTAAAAGGGGTTTGATTGAGGTAAACCCCTATCCACTAACAAAAAATATTTTTCTCCTCTTGCATGTGTGATTGCAAGTTTTAGGTTAAAGAGCAAGATTTGGAGTTGTCAAGTTGCAAAAGTTGCCATCTACAATGCAAGATCATGAAAAGAGATCTACAGACTTAATTTCTGACTTTCAAGAGTTAGAAACCTCAGAGTTGATAATGTAGGCATTGGATTATAGGACCAATAAATCATTTTACCAAAACCCTTAAAGGACCCATTCACCACTAAAGGAGAATGAGTCCTCTGTGGCTTAAAAACAAGAAGTTTTTGATAAGGTACACATCCTTTTAAGCTCTCAAAACTTCCCTCATAGTTTCTATAATAGTTAGGTATCATTTCTAATTGTTATTTGCATTTTTTAGCTCTCATAATTGAATGTTTTAATAGGAAATGTTAGTGGTTCATCACTTTGATTAATTCACTTTGATGCAAACCCTACTTTTTCTATCAAACAATTCAAAACTTAATTAAGAAAAAAAATTCAATAAAACACTATGAAACCAAGTGAAAGAGCTAGATATTATAGTTACAAATCTAAATTCAAAAATAAAAGAATTTTATCCTTCATAACAAAA